>PVKV010007026.1:0-99579 GCA_004027835.1 Alouatta palliata | reverse complement strand
CCCTCCCTGTGTCCATGTGTTCTCATTGTTCAACACCCGTCTATGAGTGAGAATATGCGGTGTTTGGTTTTCTGTTCCTGTGTCAGTTTGCTGAGAATGATGGCTTCCAGGTTCATCCATGTCCCTACAAAGGATGCAAACTCATCGTTTTTGATGGCTGCATAATATTCCATGGTGTATATGTGCCACATTTTCACTGGACAGCGAAAATGTAATCAGACCATTATTATTAGATTTCCTTTCACTTTGATGTCTATGAGTCCTCCATCCATCAATCCATTTCCCTATCTCTATTAGGTGCTTGAGATACTTAGATCCTAGTGTTTATTGAGGGCCTACGAAATATAAGGCAGTATTTTCAGTACAGTAATATATACAAAAAAGTAAATGATAGTCTCTCTCTTCAAGCTGTTTCCAGTCTAGTTGGAGAAGGCTAAGTACACAGTATATGGAAAACTGGAATTACGTAACAGACAACAATGCAATAGAGCCAAGAAAAATTGATGAACACTTGTTGGTCTGGTGAAGATAACTGGGACTTCAGTCTGAGCGTGATGATATAGCAAAAGGGCACAGAGATACTCTGGTTTCTCTTCAGATCATATAAATCTTTCGCCTTTTACTAAAGATTTCCGTGGAGAGGAACAACTCTGAGTCTTAAACTAATTTTTTGAGGCCTTGTTTCGTCAAGGCTACATAAAAAAAAAGGGGGGCACAGAGATGGCACCATGGAAGAGAAGAGGCTTTACTTCCTCTGGAGACTGAGAGAAGGCCATCACTGGCTGAGCAGTAGAGGTCAGGTATTCACCTTCTATGCTGGAGGAAAGGCTTGAATTTTCCAACCTTTTTATTTATTTTTATTTTTATTTTTTAATTGTGTTTTGGTTCTAGGGTACATGTGCAGATCATGCAGTATTGTTGCATAGCTACACACATGGCAACGTGGTTTGCTGCCTCCATCCCCCCGTCACCTACAGCTGGCATTTCCATCCTTTTTAATACTAACATGGAATTGTTTAGGTTTGTATTCTTTTTCTTCAGTGTTTTAATGTTTTCATTAAGTATATATTGTGTAAAATAAAAAACAATGCTGACATATACTGTAACTATGTAAGTCAGAAAGAGAAGTTACCTGAAAATATTTCAGGTAAATACTAACTACATTCATCTGCTAATTAGCACTTTCTTTGTCACTGTATCACCAGATTGGATTTCCCACTGGGAAATAGATGTAAAAAAAAAAAATCAAGAAATTAGAATGCTAGTTGCTATGAAGATGTTAGAAACAAAAGCGTATGAGAAATGTTGCTATCGTGGTAAGGTTTGAAAGTGGGTGGCCAGTAAGGAATTAAACATACATATGTCTATAATAATAGCAGTTACTGCCATTTAGTTTAAACAATGTTGATTCTAATTGACTTCAGAGCCACATGGAACTAATAGCTCATTAGAAATCAATCGGTACCTGAATGAAGGTGCACAGTGAGCAGAGGAACAAGCTGGAGAAGGACTGTGATTACATTGCAGGCAGTAATCAGGGGGACAGAGAAAAGACAAGTTTATAAACCAATGTCCTAAATATGGTTGTGCCAAAATTAAAAGCAGAATTTTAAAAATTATCAGACATAGAAAGGTATTCTTTGTTCAAAGCTCTATAGGATTCGCCTTGGAATTTAGTGTCACAAACTGACACAGTTCCATAAAATGCACTATAATCACACTAAGTAGAGGTTAGTAAATTTGGATAGGTCTGAATTTGCTATTTTTTGTCACGTAATCAGTAAGAAGGGATGAAACATGCAAACAA
Source organism: Alouatta palliata (assembly GCA_004027835.1). Classification (NCBI taxonomy): domain Eukaryota; kingdom Metazoa; phylum Chordata; class Mammalia; order Primates; family Atelidae; genus Alouatta; species Alouatta palliata. The sequence continues at coordinate 97,772 of PVKV010007026.1, read as the reverse complement.
TATATCTGGCTATTGGTTTTGCAAAAAGAATGGTTACCTACAATGAACGCTTAGAGATTTTTCTTCTGTTATGTATCACAAGGTGTTTTTATTCCTTGTTCAGTATTTCAATCACTTAATTTTTTTCATTCTGTTTATTTTCTCAGATTATCATCACAGAACAAGACATGTGATTTGCTTTGTGTATTAAGGATTGATATACCTAATTTCTAGTCATAATTGTTAAGTACTCCATCAAATAATTGTGTACACTGGTGATACATATATGGATAAGGTGTGTCCCATGCCTTAATGGTCAGAGAATGTATATATTCATTCTCTGACCCATTAATACCCAATGGGTCAGAGAATGAATGTATCATTGTAAGACTGTGCAGTATTTCTGTAAGAAGGTATTACAGAGAGTGTTCATAGATTATTGGGAAGGGAAGAGAAAAAGGAAGAAGCAGGGATAGAGGAAAGAAGAAACTTATCAACCAAACTGGGTAAATCTCAGCATCAGGATTGAAGAATAAGAATATGATAATGAGAAATCTATGAGCAACATGCCTCTCCAAATTAAATATATCTGCAACAACATGGTGTAGCATACAATCTAGATACCACAGATCTTGGGTGCCATAGGACCCAAGCTATCACTCTCAGAACCTAAATAATCTTTAGCAAAAAATTCTGTTCCTTCATCACTAAAATGTCTCTGCTTCTGAGTGTAGCTGGTGTGATACATCAAAGGGCATAATTTATTTCAGTAGCTTGTCAGGGAAGCTTTCTTATTAGGTAATTGCTTGATATTTCTTTTTCAAACCCTAGAATTAGCCTGCTTTTGTGCAGGAACTGGCCTACTACATGAGGCTTCCTGTTGGCAAGGCTGTGCTGAAGTTGCCAAATTGACTTCCTGTTTTCTGAACTCTGTTACCAGAAACAGAAAAATGATATTGTACATTATCCCTGTTCCAAACTTGCTATTCGTTACCCCTTCTCCATGTGAGTGCTCTGAACAGTGGGCCTTGCCCCACCAAAAGCAAAAACCCTGCAGTGCCAAGCAATTGAAAATACATTGTTTACATTTATTAAGCCAATCACATAATTTTTTAGAATGTTTTTTATTATACTTTAAGTTCTAGGGTACATGTGCAGATCCTGCAGGATTGTTATATAGGTACACACATGCCATGGTGGTTTGCTGCCTCCACACCCCCATCACCTACATTAGGCATTTCCCCCAATGTTATCCCTTTCTAATCTCCACTCCCCCCGCTATCCCTTCTTTAGCCCCTCACTCCCCAACAGACCCCAGTTTGTGATGTTCCCCTCCCTGTGTCCATGTGTTCTCAATGTTCAACACCCACCTATGAGTGAGAACATGTCGTGTTTGGTTTTCTGTTCTTGTGTCAGTTTGCCGAGAATGATGGTTTCCAGATTCATCCATGTCCCTGCAAAGGACATGAACTCATCCTCTTTTATGGCTGCATAGTATTCCATGGTGTATATGTGCCACATTTTCTTTATCCAGTCTATCTTTGATGGTCATTTGGGTTGGTTCCAGGCCTTTGCTATTGTAAAAAGTACTGCAGTGAACATAAATGTGCATGTGTCTTTATACTAGAATGATTTATAATCCTTTGGGTATATACCCAGTGATGGGATTGCTGGGTCAAATGGCATTTCTATTTCTAGATCCTTGAGGAATCGCCACACTGTCTTCCCCAATGGTTGAACTAATTTACACTCCCACCAATGGTGTAAAAGCATTCCTATTTCTCTGCATCCTCTCCAGTATCTGTTGTCTCCAGATTTTCTAATGATCGCCATTCTAACTGGTGTGAGATGGTATTTCAATGTGGTTTTGATTTGCATTTCTCTAATGATCAGGGATGATGAGCTTTTTTTCATGTTTGTTGGCCGCATAAATGTCTTCTTTTGAAAAGTGTCTGTTCATATCTTTAGCCCACTTTTTGATGGAGTTGTGTGTTTTTTTCTTGTAAATTTGTTTTAGATCTTTGTAGATTCTGGATATAAGTCCTTTGTCACATGGGTAGCTTGCAAATTTTTTTTTCCCATTCTGTTGGTTACTGGTACACTCTAATGCTTGTTTTGCTGTGCAGAAGTTCTGAAGTTTAATTAAATCCCATTTGTCTATTTTGGCTTTTGTCGCCATTGCTTTTGGTGTTTTAGTCATGAAGTTCTTGCCTATTCCTATGTGCTGAATGGTATTGCCTGTGTTTTCTTCTAGGGTTTTTATGCTGTTGGGTCTTATGTTTAAATCTTTAATCCATCTGGAGTTAATTTTTGTGTAAAGTGTAAGGAAGGAGTCCAGTTTCTGCTTTCCACACCTGGCTAGCCAGTTTTCCCAACGCCATTTATTAAACAGGGAATCCTTTCCCCATTGTTTGCTTTTGTCAGATTTGTCAAAGATCAGATGGTTATAGATGTGTGGCATTACTTCAGAGGCCTCTGTTCTGTTCCATTGGTCTATAGCTCTGTCTTGGTACCAGTATCATGCTGGTTTGATTACTGTAGCCTTGTAGTATAGTTTGAAGTCAGGTAGCGTGATGCCTCCAGCTTTATTCTTTTTGCTTAGGATTGTTTTGGTTATGTGGGCTCTTTTTTTATCGAGGTACCATTGACCTTCTTCACAGCACTGGAAAAAACCACCTTAAACTTCATCTGGAATCACACAGCATTTAGATGTAAATATGCCCAAGGAAAATGTATAGACTCAAAATTATACTTTTGAGCTTTATCTTCATAGTTGATTTCTTTTTTCACCAAAATTACCTTTTTTTTTTGCATAAGCCATTATCTCCAGACAAATTTGCTTATCTACTTTTTGTTTGTTTGTTTGTTTGTTTTGAGATGGAGTCTCACTCTTTCACCCAGTCTGAAGTGCAGTGGTGCTTCTTGGCTCGCTGCAACCTCTGCCTCCCAGGTTCAAGTGATTCTCCCACCTCAGCCTCCCAGGTAGCTGGGATTACAGGTGTGAGCCACCATGCCTGGCTAATTTTTGTATTTTTAGTAGAAACGGGGTCTTACCATGTTGGTCAGGCTGGTCTCTAAATCCTGACCTCAGGTGATCTGCCCATCTTGGCCTCCCAAAGTCCTAGGATTACAGACGTGAGCCACTGAGCCTGTCTTCTAGTTTTACATTTTCTCTTTTCGTACTTTGTTCATGCAGCACTATATACCTAGAATTATTTCCTATCTTCTCTACTACCAACATACATTCTGGTTGTTCTAGGCCCAGCTAAGAGCTCTCTTTCCCTACAAGAGTGTATTTTACTTTCTTTGTGACTTTGAGAGTTTCTTGTCAATTTAGGCATGCATTGCCTTTCCTTTTTATTCCCATTGTTATCCTAAATTATTATGTTGCTTTTTTGCTGTAACATAAATTTTTACTTGTTTATATTTTGTTTTCCTGATAAATTTAAAAAGCTTTTTGAGGGCATATATCTTATTTTAGATTTCTATGTATTTCTACATTGCCAAGTATTTTAGTCTGTTTTGTGCTGCTGTAACAGAATACTGAAAACTGAGTAAATTATAACAAAAAGAAATTTATTGGCTGATGGTTCCGGAAGCTGGGAAGTCCAAGATCAAGGGACTAGCATTTGGCGAAAGCCTTCTTGCTGGATCGTTCCATGGTAGAAGGGCAAAGAGAAAGTGAGAAAGAGCAAGAGATCAAACTTTCAGGTTCAAGCTCTTTAATTATCAGCATTTATCTTTTCATGAAGGCAGAGCTCTCATGACCTAAATGCTTCCCATTAAACTTCATCTCCCTACACTGTTTCATTGGCGATTAAGTTTTTAACACATGCTTCTGAGGGGACACATTTAAACCATTTCATCAAGTTTAGGTCATAGGTCAAACATCAGTAAATATTGTTTACAATATTTTTATTATTTAAACTTTTATCTGATTTTCTATAATTTGATAAAGAAGTTTGATCAAGCAAAACTTGGAAACTGTAAACCGATGATCATCAATTATTGTCATGATTTTTACAATGCTTTAATAAAATACATTATTTTGAGAATTTGAGGCAAGATAACTCTTTCTAAATACTACTTATAAACTGCATGCATTATGTATTGTCTAAATCATATTTACGTTTTATATGCCTTACAGAGTTTCAGTTCCAGCTAAGATGGAGTTAACACAAGCCCCTTTTCACGTCTACTGAAGTCTACTATAAAACTAGGAAAGAATTCATGGCCTAGCTATTTGAGAACTTTAAGAAGCATATAGCAACAAGTGGATCAGAGAAAAACACCAGAATTTGGAGCATTGTTGGACTGGTGGTGAGTTTATTTTTTCTTTTTCCAGATCTTCCCAAACCTAAAATTCAATGAAGACTGAAACCTGGAAGTGAGCATTGTAGTGCAGACAGAGAAAGAGAGACAGAGTATTGCATGCATGAACATGAAAGGGACTTTCTAAAACTCAGAAAGAATGAGGGTAAATCGTTTGACTTTCTTTCTCTTCTTTTTCTATGTTTTCTCATGATTCAGTCACCAGGAAATTCCATGGTGAAGAGATCAGTCACAGTGACATCAGACAGCAGTGGCAGCCTGTTGGAGCCAAAACTCCAAATGTAGAAAACATTTATCTCCATGTAGTGGATCTGCTGCATCAAGATAATGTATTCAAACTCAATTGCCTTTCTTTCTCACTTTTGATCCTCCAACTAATTAGCCCCAGCCACGGTAGAATTATGAAAGTAGGTGGTTTCTGGCTGGACAATCAAAAAGAAGTGCTAGAAAAATTACTGGGGCTGCAATGGAGAGCGAGAGGGAAAGTGATACTATAAAGTTGTTTATAAACCTTTGGGCTCATCTCAAAAGTGCAAGGACATAAATCTAATCCTAGTTAGCATACAAAAATGTTTAGAAATGAGAAGACGGGTCCCGGACTTAACACTAAATAGTGCACAAATGGGACAGATCTGAATAACAGTGTAAATGCATTAAAAACTAAACTCATGTTGGGACTGATGGCCATAGAATGCTAAAACTAAACACCAACTTTTTCTGTAGGATTTAAACAAGACTCAGAGTCTCTTGATATAATATTCAGAATATTCTGGCATAAAAAGAAATGTGAGAATATCAATTTGCATCAGAAAAGATAATCAACAGATACCAAAGATTAGATGATTGAGATGTTGGTATTATTTAACAAAGATTTTATATGAGTTGCTATAAAAATTCTCAAGTGAACTATCATGAACACTGTTGAAACAAATATATTTAATACAACATGGCAGTAATATTAGATTAAAAACTAAGTTTATGCTGAAAATACCATATTCATAAGACTTTTGTTTTTCAAAGTAGATTCATCTTTTAAAAACTTAGATGTATTTCACAAACCATAAATGTCACCATTTTAAGGTGCACAAGTCAGTAGTTTTTAATGTATTCACAAGGTTGTAAAATGACTCTCTAATTCCCAAATATTTTCATCAACATAAAACCCCATGACTGTTAACAGTCCATTCCAATTCTTGGGTTCATTTTTCTTTGCCCAAATTTGCTTTATGTTGTTTTGTTGTTGTTTTTGTTGTTTATTTTTTTGGCCAGTTTTAAACTGTCTTTATTGGGCCATGTGAGATTAATGTGAAATAATAATCAGTAGTGAAAGATTGCTATATCTTCCCCCACACCCCCCGAGATGGAGTCTTACTTTGTCACCCAGGCTGGAGTGCAATGGTGTGATCTTGGCTCACTGCAACATCTGCCTCCTGGGTTCAAGCAAATCTCTTGCCTCATTCTCCTGAGTAGATGGGACTACAGGCGTGTGACATCACAACCAGCTGATTTTTGTATTTTTGGTAGTGATGATGTTTCACTGTGTTGGCCAGGCTTATCTTGAACTCCTGACCTCAGGTGATCCATCCACCTCAGCCTCCCAAAGTGCTGGGATTACAGGCGTGAGCCACCCCACCCAGCCTACTGTATCATTTTTATGACATGGATTACCTCTCCGTTGTGATATGACATAATTTCTTCATCTATTAGAGTTTTTGTTCTTAAATAATAAGGTAGGTGAGTCCATAGAGAGTTTTATTAGTTTGTTTTCACATGCTTTAAAAAACTACCTGAAACCAGGTAATTTATGAAGAAAAAAGATTTAATTAACTCACAGTTCTGCAGGCTTAACCAGAAGCATGACTAGGAGGCCTCAGGAAAGTTACAAAATTTACATCATAGCAGAAGGCAAAGGCGAAGTAAGGCACATCTTCCCATGGTGGAGCAAGAGAGAGAGGTAACAAGGGAGGAAGAGCCACATGCTTTTATAACCAGAAGATCTCATGAGACCTTATTCATTATCATGAGAAGAACATGGGGAGAAATCCACCCCCATGATCTAGTCACCTCCCACGGGTCTGTCCTCCAACACTGAGGATCACAAGTTGAGATGAGATTTGGATGGAGACACAGAGCCAAACAATATCAGTCGGCCCCGTCCCCTCTCAAATCTCATGTCCTTCTCACATTTCAAAATACAGTCATGTCTTCCCAACAGTCACCCAAAGTCTTAACTAATTCCAACATTAACCCAAAAGTCTAAGTTCAAACTCTCATCTGAGACAAGTCCCTTCTGCCTATGAGCTTGTAGAATCAAAAACAACTTAGTTAATTCCAAGATACAATGAAGATACAGTCATTGTGTAAATGCTCCCATTCAAAATTGGAGAAACTGGCCAAAACAAAGGGGTTACAGGCCCTATCTGAGTCTGAAACCTAGTAGGTCAGTCATTAAAACTTAAAGTTCTAAAATAATCTACTTCAACTCCATGTCTCACATACAGGGCATGCTGATGCAAGGGGTGGGCTCCTAAGGCGTTGGGTCCCTGTGTCTCTTCTGGGTAAAGCTCCCTTGGCTGCTTTCACAGGCTGGTGTTGATGCCTGCAACTTTTCCAGGCACATGGAGCAAGCTGTTGGTGGATCTACCATTTTGGAATCTGGAGTACAGTGGCCCTCTTCTTAGAGCTTCATTAGGCAGTGCCCCGGTAGGGACTCTGTGTGGGGACTCTGTGTGGGAATTCCGTGTGGGAACTCCAAACTCAAAATTCTCCTCTGTGCTGCCCTAGTAGAGATTCTCCATGAGGGCTTTGCTCCTGCAGCAGACTTTTTCCTGGACATCCAGGCATTTCCATACATTCTTTGAAATTTAGGCAGATTTTCCCAAACTTCAATTCTTGCCTTCTGTGCACCTACAGGCCCAACACCAGATGGAAGTTGCCAAGGCTTGGGGGTTGCACCCTCCCTCTGAAGTCATGGCCCAAGTTATACCTTGGCCCCTTTAAGCCTTCGCTGGAGTTGGAGTGGCTAGGATGCTGAACACCATATCCTGAGGCTGCACAGAACAGTGAGGTACTGGGCCCAGGCCATGAAACTATTTTTCCCTCCTAGGCCTCTTAGTCTTTGACAGGAGGTGCTACTGTAAAGCTCTCTGAAATGCCCTGGAGAAATTTTCCCCATTGTCTTGGCTATTAGTATTTGGCTCTTCTTATGCATATTTCTGCAGCAGGCTTTAATTTTTCCCCAAAAACTGGGTTTTCTTTTTCTGCCACATAACCAGACTGCAAATTTTCCAAACTTTTATGCTCTGATTCCCTTTTAAATGTAAGTTCCAGTTTCACATAATCTTCTTATTCACGCATATGTGCATACACTTTTAGAGACAGCCAAGTTGCATCTTGAATGCTTTGCTGCTTAGAAATTTCTTCTGCCAGATGCTCTAAATCATCTTTCTCAAGTTCAAAGTTCCACAGATCTCTAGGGTATGGGCAAAATGCTGCCAGTCTCTCTGCTATAGCATAACAAGAGTGACCTTTACTCCAGTTCCCAATAATTTCCTTATCTCCATCTGAGATCATCTCAACCTGGACTTCACTGTTGATATCACTATCAGCATTTTGGTCAAAACCATTCAATAAGTCTCTAGGAAGTTCCAAACTTTTCTACCTCTTCCTGTGTTCTTCTGAGCCCTCTAAACTGTTCTGAGCTCTGCCCATTACCTAGTTCCAAAGTTGCTTCCACATTTTCAGTCATCTTTATAGCAGTGCCTCATTCCTCTGGTACCAATTTTTTTTTTGTGTTCGTCTATTTTCACACTGCTATAAAGAACTACCTGAGACTGGGTAATTTATGAAGAAAAGAGGCATTGAATATTTATAGAATATTATAAAGCTCTAATGTGTATTCAAGAATGTGTAGAATTTGTCATAGTATTCTTCATTTTTATAGTAATTTTCACTTTATAGTGCTATAATGTGGATAAAATGGCTGTGAAAGCTTAGGTACACTATACACACACACATATACACATATACACACACATAAATACACTGGACAAATATTGAAATGCTATATAGTTGAAAATCGAAACACACTGACATTCATAAATAATAACTATATTTACTGAGTCTTAAATATCCTGTTAGAAATCATTAGTTAACTAAACACCCAGCAAATGTGCAACACGTGCAATTTCTTCTCTTTGTTTTTCGTTTTCTTTTCAATAACAAAAGCAAAATTTAATCGTAGTACTATGGAAAGTTGAAATGTACATCTGTAGGCGAGGTTTCAACCTTAAGTTGAACCAAATGAGATCTTGCAGACATAAATAGAAGACTCTTCTCTCTACACCCTGGAAAAACAGATTTCTGTGGCATTCTGGAATGACTGACAATTTCAAGTAAGTTTCCTGAAATGATCCAGATGTACATCTTCTGGGGAATAGTTTGATCAGGTGGCTCCATGCATGAGACCACGTGTCAGGAATATCGTCAGGTATCATCCCCCACATATGCAGTCAGGACTATTCAAATTTTTATCAGGAAGAAACAGCCAAACCACTTGGTAGATTTGAAGGGAAAAGGGAAGCTTCCCTGAAACAAAAACATTTCCTGCTGATCTATCAAAATTTCTAGAATTACACATCAGGACCAAGATATTTGGGATACTTATTAGTCTCACAATAACATACATTAAAGTTTCCACAGAAATGTTAATGCCACAAATCAACATCAGTGAAAATTTTGGAAAATGTTCTGTGTTTTTCAATAAGGGTGCTATTGTTATTTTTTAACCTTTTAAAAAATGTTTTAAACTTAGCTTTATTGTGGTATACTTGATATACTATAAACTGCATATACTAAAATGTACAATTTGATAAGTTTTAAAAAACTGCAACTACAAGATAGTGAGTAGATCTGTTTCTTCCTTGTAATTTCTCCATCCTATCCCTTCCTATTACTGTTCTCACAGGCAATCATCACTTTGTTTTCTGGTACGAGAGATTTGTTTGCATTTTCTAGAGTTTCATGTAATTGGAATTATAAACTATGTAATTTTTTGTGTCTGGCTTCTTTCACTCAATATAACTATTTTTTCCCTCCCTCCTCCCTCCCTTCCTTCCTTCCTTCCTTCCTGTTTGAGACAGAGTTTTGCTCTTGTTGCACAGGATGGAGTACAGTGGCACAATCTTGGCTCATCACAGCTTCCACTCCTGGGTTCAAGTGATTCCCCTGCCTCAGCCTCCTGAGTAGCTGGGATTACGGGCATGTGCCACCACGCCTAGTTAATTTTGTATTTTTAGTAGAGAAACCAGGGTTTCTCCATGTTGGTCATGCTGGCCTCAAACTCTCAACCTCAGGTGATCCTCCTGCCTCAGTCTACCAAAGTGCTGGGATTACAGGTGTGAGCAACCACACCTGGCCTTAATATAACTATTTAGAGAGATTCATTTATCTTTTTGCATGCATCAATAGTTCATGCCTTTTTATCAGTCAGTAGTATTTCATTGTATAGATATACCACAGTTTGTTTAGATATTCAAACATTGTTGGAGATTGCAGTTGTTTCCAGGTTTTGGTTATTACAAATAATTCAGATATGAGTGTTTGCTTACAAATCTGTACATGGACATATGCTTTATCTTTTCTTGGATAAATACCTAGGAGTGGAATGGCTATTTCAGTTGGTGAGTGTACACTTAACTTTTTAAGAAATTGCCAATCTATTTTTCAGAATGGTTGTACTATTTTACATACGCACCAGTATTTATGAGGCTTTTAGTTCTTCCTTATGCTCACCAGCACTTAATATGATGAGTCTATTTAGTTTAAACATTCGGTAGGTGTGTGGGGTATCCTATCCCATTGTGGGTTTAATGTGTACTTCTCTAATGTTGTATGATGTTGATAATTTTTGTGTCTATGTTTAGCCATCTGTGTATCCTCTTTGGTAAAGAATATGTTCAAATAGTTTGTCCATTTTTAATAGGATTGTTATCCTGCATTCAAATTTTTTTTACCAACTATGTTTTTCATATGTTATTAAATCTGTGTGTGTGAAATGTGGTTAACTGAGGGTACTCAATATAAACTTCAAAATCTGAAATATCTTACTGAAAGCTGATCTCTCTTGCAAGTAACCAAGGATTACAAAAATTTTAAACTTACTAGTATTGAATGAGCTAGTCTTATTTCTGAGTCTTATGGTAAAATATTTTTCTGTAGTGTAGAGGTTTAGGGCTAGTTTCTGGAGCTACTCTGCCTGAACTCAAATTCACTTGGCTACTTCTTAGCTGTATAACTGCAAGTTTCTTAATATCTCTGTGCCTCTTCTGTAAATGTAATACCTGTAGCTCCCTTATAATATTGTCATTATGTACATATAGCACACGGTAAAGGCTCAGTAATATTTGCTATTGTTTAAAAAATTCATTATTATTTATCCATTTTTTGCTCTCTAAATTTTGTCTCTAATAGACCTCATTTAGCTTGGCCAGCCTCTCAGGCTAGTTTCTTTCTGTGAGTAAAATAACCTTCAAAGGCCACAGGCTGTCAGGAGGAGGAAATTATGTTCTTGAGGTTTGAGTCAAAGAATTGTGTCAAATAAGTAGAAATCTCTGGCCAGATAGTGCCAAGAGAAGCTGCTGATGAGGATCAGAGTATTGAGGCACAGAGGAAGGAATGGTAACACATTTTATGGTCTGCCTTCCATCAAGGCAATTTGTTTAAATTCATGAATTTTTTTACCATGGCTGGATTCTGACACTAAATTTAACTTAAGAATCCATGAAATGATAACATGTTATTCATAGTTGAGGAAAAGTACATAATAGGAACCTTAACTGTTGTCTCACTAAGACTAAAACAGAAACTCTTCTAAAACACAGACGGAGTGATGGTTTTAAGAGAAGATTTCAAGTTGACCAAAGGACAGTTTGTGGAAACAATGCCTTCAGGAATTTTGCTATTAGAGCATGTGGTGATTCACCTTGGTTTGAAGCCCAAATGAGGAAAAAAAAGATTTTGGAGTGCTCGCCCCACCCCAAAAAGGGTTAGTATGAGAAGGGGATAATGAATTTGAAGTGATCTAGGCTGAAAGCCATATGCAAGGATGTGAGAAGACACGAGACTGACATCTGGAGAAACGACAGGAAACATTTTCAAGAGTCAAATGTGCTCTGTATTAGCATCAAGAAACACTTAAAAATATGTCATCCCTTTAGACTGTGAGTTGTGTGAGGGCTGAAGACAATGCCCATTTTGTTCAGCATTTTTTCTAGTGCCCAGCACAGCGTTTATTACATAGCAGATGCTCAACAAAGATATAAAATGTGTATTTTTAAATACTCAACTTTATCCTTCTCTCTCCATAATGCAAAATTCAGCTTATACAGTTTTCCTTCTCTTCCCAAACGTTGAAGGATTAGACAATGTATGGTGTTAGGAGGGTTTCATCTGGCCTGAAACAATCACAACACCTTGTGTTTCTCCTGGACTATGCATTGTCATGGCTAAAGCTTCTAAGGACCTCACCTACTAACATATTTTATCAGTGCTGCAAGTGCTTATTTAGATTATATCTAATCAGCACATTCTAGACCAGATTGAGAGATTTAAGGTTAAGAATTTTTCTGACTTTACTTCACCCCTTTGATCTTACTCTTCTTCCTCCTGTAAGGCCAATTACCTAGAGCAACAGAAGTTCATATTTAGACATGGTAACTAGTTTGGAAGAAGGTGAAGCTGATAATGAGCTGCTTCCACCCAGGCCAGAAAAACTGTATTTGGCAGAATGTAAAGGGGAGCCATATCTCTCGGACAACTGCACCTGTTTTTATGGCCATAATCTCAGGTTCAGGTGGTCTCAGCTAGTGTATGTAAATACTGTGGATGATCTAAAAGCTTTAAACTATACCATAGCTTAGTATTATATGCCATTCAGTGTTCTAGGAACAGGAAAGGTGATATTAGGTACTTTAAGCCACTTTTTTGGGTTTGTTGTTGTTGTTTTTTGGAGATACAGTCTTGCTCTATCACCCAGGCTGAAGTGCAGTGGCAAGATTCTGGCTCACTGTAGCATTAACCTCCCGGGCTCAAGAGAACCTCCCACGTCAGTGTCCTGAGTAGCTGAGCCTACAGGTGTACACCACCATGCCCAGCTAATTTTTGTATTTTTTGTAGAGCCAAGAATTTACCATGTTGCCCAGGATGATCCAGAATTCCTGAGCTTGAGCTATCCTTCTGCCTCCACCTCCCAAAGTGGTGCTCAGATTACAAGTGTGAGTCACTGTGCCCAGTTAAAACACACTTTTTTTTTTAACATTTACCAGTTTATTATAAAGGATATTACAATGGATACAGATGAAGAGATACATAGAGCAAGGTATGCGGAAAGGCGTGCACGGCTTCCATGTTCTCAGCCTGCTGCTCTCCAGGAACCTCAGTGTATTCAGCTATCTGGAAGCTTCCTGAACCTGGCTCTCCTGGAAAGCACATTTTTAAAAAAGTAATCCCCCAGAAGTTCTGTTATTTTTCTTAACCACCATTCTGTGTATGAAAAAATTGAGGCTTAGAGAAGTTAAGTGATGAGCCCAGGGTCTCATGGCTAATCAACTAGTAGATCCAGTTTTCACTGTGAAATCTTTGCCTGTTCCTATGTCCAGAATGGTATTGCCTAGGTTGTCTTCCAGGGAAGAAACTTGGGAATTTAAATTTAAGTGTTTAATCCATCTTGAATTGATTTTTGAATATGGTGTAAAGAAGGGGTTCAGTTTCAATTTTCTGCATATAGCAAGCCGCAAATAATACTTTAAATAAAACTTATTAATAGACCAATTATATAATTGTATATAAAATAATTATGTTTTAGGTGATGTAATAAACAGAAATGTGATTGTCATAAATATAAAGGTGAGCTATCCTCTGACCAGTAGATTTAACCTCCATCTCTGCTGTGAGAAGAAAATTTGATTTTCTTCAGAACGCTATTTGTGTATATTTTTTTTTTATCAGACTTATAAGCTAACCCTTTAAAGTTTCAAACCATTACAGAACTGTTAAGGACTGAAATGCGCACCCTCAAAATTCGTGTGTGGAAACCCTATCCTCAAAGTAACTATATTTAAAGGTAGGGTCCACGTCAGTAACTAAAGTTAAATGAGGTAGGGTCCTGGTACACCAGACACTCTCATGTTCTCTCTCTCTCACCCTCCACTCCAAATGAGGACACAACAGGAAGGTGGCCATCTCTAAACCAGAAGAGATTTCTCACCGAAATCCAACCATGCTGGTATTTTGATCTCAGACTTCCAGCCTCTGGGATTCTGAGAAAATAAATTTCTGTTGTTTAAGCCACCCAGTTGGACGTATTTTGTTATGACAGCTAGAGAAGACTAAGAAAAGGTGTTTAATAACATGTGATCTATCTCTAAAAATTCTGTAAAATAGAAATCCAGTTTTGTTTCAGCTATGGAAGAAAATAGACAATAGACAGATGGATGAGAGATAGGTAGATAGACAGTTGATCACATGTTCATTAAGAGCTCAGATGAAGTTGTGTGACTTTGATATTTTCTGATGTTGTGATAAAAAATGTGAATCTATCCCAAATTATTGACCAACATGTAAGCTTAGAATTTCAAGTGCTTCCGTTTTGATGGAGGGTGTACTAACAGCACACATTCTCCAGAGGAAAGATAATGAACAACAGAAATGATATTTTCAGGACTTTACTGACTTGCCATATTGACTAAGGCTGCGGTACAACATCAGACCTTTTAAAAGAGAGTATTAGATGCTGATGGTACATAACCTGAAAGTCATTATTATTTTTGGAATTTTTAGACATAAAAAACAGTAAAAAATGTAATTACTTATTTTTGTGCTACAGAGTGAAAACGTAAGACACCCCATGACATACTGGAGATGGCTATGGAGGACTGATCATATTGTAGAAAACTAATGTAAGTAAACAGCAGACAGGAGATTCTTTGTAATCCATTTTCCAGCCAGCTATAAAAAAAAATCAGTGCTACATCAACATAAATATTGGGTCCTAATAATGAAGCTGCCAATGTTGGTCAAAGGAGAAAACAAACACTGGTCTTGGATCTCAACTTATTTACCAGCAATCTATATTAAATGATTTCATTGGAAAGCTTCTCCAATAAAACAGGGTGCTGCATCTCCAAGGATGAGAGAAGTTCTTAAAGTGTTTAGAAATATTCATGTAATTATCAAATATCGGTGACTGTGCAGCGTATTCTTTTCTCATTCCTTTAGGCAGTTATGAGAACAACTCAAAAACAGCTTCCCCAAGTCTCTCCTTTATTATCGTCCATCATGCTTAGCTATTTTAATTTGACACTGGCTGCCTCTTGCTGCCAAGGAGTGCATGGATAATTCTGCACTGACATTGCTAATTTCTAGAACGTAACCACAATGTTTGACATGATGCAGTCAGGCAGTAACCAAAAGCATATTTTCTGAGTTCCCTCAAAAAACCTAAGTGGATATAAGGGTCTTACAAAAATAAAACTTATGCCAGGTTATTTTTAGTCTACCAAATGTGAGACAAGATGAGTGAAATCTCAGTCATTAAAAAGAGAGAGTGTCTTTAAAAAAACCACTCAAATTAGAAAAAGATGGCAACATATTCATTCACCAACAACCATTTATTAAGGGCCTATATGTGCCAGCAACTGAGCTTTCTGTACTTAGTTCAATTTTAGTGCACATCTGGCCTACTACAGAACACTGTTTGAAAATATTTAAATTAAACCTGCTAAAAAATGTAACTCTCTCTCCCTTACTTCTCTTCCTCTGCTTCTGTTCTTCTTTCCCTTTTTTCTTTCTCCATTCCTCTTCTATGTCAATAAGAAAGGCAGAATGATGGAATATTCAGAAGAAACATAAGATATTCTGGTTTATAGTGAAAAAGCAACGGTTTAGAAATTGTATGTCCTGTCACTTACTAGACACATGATCTCTAGCAAGTCATTTAATTTATCTGATGATAACAAAACAACACCCTGCTTAATAATTCGTGGAGTACTTTGAAACCCACATACGATAAAGTATGTGAGTGTGCTTTGATAGCTGTCAAGTGCTAAGTAAATGTTAGATGTTATGGGAAAAAGTATTAAAATGAATATCTACTTTACAAAAGGTATTTTAATCATATTTGTTATATATGATTAAAAATAAATTATGTGGTACACACACACACACACACACACACACGACTCTTGAGCAAAGATTTGAACTTCGAGGGTCCACTTATATGCAGACTTTCTTCCACCTCTGCCATCACTGAGACAGCAAAACCAACCCCTTCTCTTCTCCTCATCCTATTAAATGTGAAAATAAGGATGAAGACCCTTAGGATGACCCACTTCCACTTAATGAATAGCAAATATATTTTCTCTTCATTATGCTTTCCCTCACATTTTCTTTTCTCTAGTTTACTTTATTCCAAGATAACAGTATATAATACATACAGCATGCAAGATATGTGTCAATTGACTATGCTATTTGTAAGGCTTCTGTTCAAGAGTACTGGCTACTAGTTGGTGTATTAGGGTTTTTCAGAGGGACCAAACTAATAGGATAGATGTATACATAAAGGGGAATTTATTAAGGAGTATTGACTCACACAATCACAAGGTGATGTCCCACAATAGGCCATCCGCAAGATGAGGAACAAGGAAGTCTGAGTCCCAAAACTGAAGAACTTGGAGTCCGATGTTTGAGGGCAGGAAGCATCCAACATGGGAGGTAGATGTAGGCCAGAAGACTAGACCAGTCTAGTCTTGTCACATTGTTACTGCCTGCTTTTATTCTGGTCATGCTTGTAGCTGATTAGATTGTATCCACCCAGATTGACGTTGAGTCTGCCTTTCCCAGTCCACTGACTCAAATGTTAATCTCCTTTGGCAACACCCTCACAGACACACCCAGGAACAATACTTCGCATCCTTCAA
Organism: Alouatta palliata; assembly: GCA_004027835.1. Taxonomy (NCBI): domain Eukaryota; kingdom Metazoa; phylum Chordata; class Mammalia; order Primates; family Atelidae; genus Alouatta; species Alouatta palliata. The sequence continues at coordinate 81,486 of PVKV010007026.1, read as the reverse complement.
TCCAATCAAGTTGACACTCAATGTTAGTCATCATAGTAGTTAAGTTTTTGAGAAGTCAGAATTGATATATGGCTTTTCAACTGTGTGTGTGTGTGTTTGGGGGGATTAGTCCCTTAATCACCATGTTGTTCAAGGCTATAATTATAATATCTTTATAGTTATAAATATATATAATATGACTATTTCAAAAGCTCTTTTTTCAAAGGAATATTGACATTCTTCAATTCCTACTGATATGAAATTTTCAGAGAAAAGAACAGACTACTGAGAAGATAGGTAGTTGTGATGAATCATGTTTCTGTTTAATTAAGGATGAACAGGTAGGTCTTCTATATATTATGGTAATCATATAGTACCTAGCAGTATGCTGAGTACTATAAATAATAATGATATTACCTGAATCTGCTTTTCTTTTCTAAATGAGTAGAGTAAAACAAATGTGTCACTGCATCAAGGAAGTCACAATGTGAGAAGAGAAAATAGACGCATATGAAAAATGTTCATTGTATTAAAGTGTGTGGAGTGGAAACCAATATTTCTGCAAAAATTCAGAGAAGAGATCCCTAACATGGGCTGGGTTAATGAAAAATCTTCATGAAGCCTGTGTTAGGAGTTAGCGTTAAGATGTGTCAGAAAGGTGGGAACAGCAGTTTAAGGAAAACAATACTTTGAAAGATTGATATAACAGTGTTTAATAGATGGTTTGGAAGCAGCTGAGCTAGAAGACTGAGAAACCTGCTAAAAAAGTTCCTGCAATGGTGCAAAGGTAAGTTCTGAGAACTTAATTAGGGTAAAAGCCTTGAGAAGGAAAAGAAAGGGCCAAACCAAGTTCCCATCACATTTAGCAAAGGCAGGACTCACCAAATACTAGTTTTATTTCCTACTGGCCTCTTTGTTGTTAGTCAAACTCACAAAGCAGATCTCTTTTCAGGGTCTCATGACATATAGTTTCCTTGGAATGGAAAACATTTTGACTAGATATTCCTATGCCTTTCTCCCTCATCATGTTCATATCTTGGCACTTTATCTCAGAGGGCTTCTCTAACAACCCTGTCAAAATTAGCACCACCCAAAACATTCATTGCCATATGATAATATGACATATGCCTCGCGTTAGTTCATTTGGGCTGCTATTACAAAATACCACAGACTGTGTGGCTTATAAGCAACTGAAATTTATTTTTCACAGTTCTGGAAACTGGGAAGTCCAAGATCAGAGTGCCAGCACAGTTGAGTTCTAGTGAGGGCCTTTTCTGGGTTGCAGACTGCTGACTTCTTGCTGTGTCCTCACAGAACAGGAGGGATGTAGGATCTTTCTGGGGTCTCTTTTACAACAGCACAAATTCCATTCATGAGGGCTCCACCTCTATGACCAAATCCTCTCCCAGTGGTTCCACCTAATGCAGTCACATTGGAGGTTAAGATTTCAACATACACATTTTGTGTGGACATAAACATTTAGTTTCTTTCATGCCTATTTGTTTACATATATGATGTCTGTTTTTCAGCCAACGTATGAATCAGGTGAGAGCAGATAAATTCTTATTCATTCTCTTGGTTGAAAGGGAAGCATAGAAATAGCCGCAGGCAGGTGTAAATGTGGAATTGGAGTTCAGGAACAATCTAGAATGTAGCTAAATAAATCATTTGATTGAATAGTTGTTTAATGAAAAAGAATAGTAAAGTTTCTTGGAGTGATCATTCCTAACATCAGTTCCAATCATCAGTGCTCTAGATAAGGCAGGTACAAGATAATGAGGTGTGTGTGTGCTCAGCTCAAGATATATTGATTGTTACAATTCAACAAATAAATAGCATATGCCCATTTTCATATGGATTGCCTTTTTTCAAAAGTATAGTGAGAAAAAGTCTAGGTATCTGAAAGATTGTGGATATTGACTTAAGGTTGTACTAAAAGTAAAGAGAGAATATATTTTAGATTAAATTCTGAATAGTCCCTGGATTTTGTAGAAGCAAAATAGTCTGGACTCTTTGAGGGCCATGAGTAACAGCCTGAACTTTGGAACAATCACAGACATAAAAGTTAAAAGTGGTAAATTGTTGGTGAGCCACAATTAATAATCATTATTTAGATGCTTTAAACAGCTGGACTCAGCTTTCACTGATACATAAATGCTGGGACAGGAAGAGCATGGGCCCTTTAAATGATACAGAATAGGAGGAAGGGAAGTGCTGGGTAGAGGAAGGTGTGGTCCCTGGCTAGGGCTTCACCCCCATGGACATAGGTGCCATAGGTGAGAACAGGCATTTCCTGCCCAAATGTTGCATTTCTCAAGACCACCCTTGCCTGTCACATTCTCATCCTGTGTCTATAAAAACCTGAGACACTATCAAGGCAGAGAACACAGAAGCAGCAGGACTTCAAGATTAGTACATTAGCAGAGAAACACACAGGTGACTTGATGTTGAGAAGAATGCACCGACAGGCACTGCCACAGCTGGCACGCCACCAACTAGCAGAATGACATGGAGTTTGGTTGGGGCAGTTGGAGGAGAGCCTGGGCCACCAAAACCATCTCCCATCTGGCTCCTTCATCTATTGAGAGCTACTTCCGCTCACTAAAACCTTGTACTCATTCTCCAAGCCCAAGTGTGATCTGATTCTTCTTGTATACCAAGGCAAGAATTCGAGATACAGAAAGCCCTCTGCCCTTATGACAAGGTAGAGGGTCAAATCTAACTGAACTGGTTAACACAAGCCACCTATAGATGGCAAAACTAAAAGGGCAAAAATAAAAGAACATAAGTAAAAGAGCACCCCATAACACATGCCCACAGGGGCCTCATGAGCTGTAAGCATTCATCCCTAGACACTGCTATGGGGTCAGAGTCCTACAACCTGCCCATCTGTATGGTTCCCTAGAGGTTTGAGCAGTAGGGCACTGAAGAAGTGAACCGTTCCCCTCTCACACACCCTGCAAGGGGACAAGGGGACCTTTCCTGTTTCTTCACTGTGGCCAGTATCCCCTTGCCATTCTGCTGGGTTTGCTACTTTGTCCAGATGTCATTCTTATTCAAATACACATTCCCTAAACCAAGGTACTTGAACCATATGGTTGATAGTTTATACAGGACTACTAATTTATTGACTTTTTAAAAATATTGTGTAGTAGGAGTGGCTGTTATACCATCTGACTAAAAAGGATAGACAGATGGTAAAAGCCAGGTGAAACATACAGATTAGAATACTCATAAGCATGGTTTCTCATGTGACTGAACACAAATCTAGACAAAATCCCTGCTAGATAGTCTAAAATTGGCGATGTCATTTTCCACCATCCCTTCTCAAACTTTATTTATCAAATTATCTTCATTTTCTTATATTAATGAGCCTTCCTTTCACTTCAATCAGATTGGTTCCCTCACTGTCTGATGCTCATTCCTCGTATATTCCTGCCTTTAGGTTTCTGTTTATGTTGCCACCTTTGCTTCTGACGCCATCTCTCAACACCTTCATTGATCCAGATCTGACCATCTTCCAAGCCCAGCTTCAGATTGTGAGTCATCTGAATTCTTCCCAGACCACTGTGGGCCATTGTCAGTGTTTCCCTGTTTTAGACACTATACAACTCACTGCCTATATGTCACTTAGTATTTGCGTAATTTCTTTTATACAGTTAACTGTTTTTTATTCCCAGGTTTTCTCTTTACAAAGACTGCATTCTTTTCTGTACTTTCTAGAACCAATAATATGACGGGTTCTTTGTCTTGCACAGAGCTGGTATTCAGCATAAGTATTTGTTGATTGATGGAAAATATAGTTAGTAGTGTTTATTTCTAATGAAAGTCAAGTCATGTTTAAGGGATGTAATGATTGCTTCTTAAACAAAACACCATAATGTGATACTGTTAACAGCAGTGGCCCTAGGAGCTGCAGTTTTATAGTGTATTATTTTTCTGTTTAAAAATTAATAATCTTGTACCGCAGCAGCTGCCTTTTAAAATTTATTGGCATTGATTGGGGTCCATTCTGCGCTGTGACAGATAGCTTTTATTTGGGGCTTGGCACTACAATCACAGTTAAGGGTAGAAACAAAGTGAAGGCTTTGTCAATAGGTCAAAAGACTGAGAACATAAATAATAAATTAATATGGTAATTTTAATCTTCTGAAGAAAATGAGGACATATCAACAAAAGACGGCTCAGAAGCTGGCATGCCTCAGTTTAAATAAATGAGGCACTTTTTGAGACACAGACTTATACTGCATGAAATCAGAAGCACTGGTCTTGAATATATGTTTCCCATTGTATTTAGTAAGCTTTTTACTAAATATGAAATGCAGAGGAATTTGTCAGACATCTGTTTACCTGCTTGGCTTTTTAATTCCTCTCTCCCTAATTTCTCTGATGTTTTACTCGTAGTGCCCACTGGGGCCTATCCCCTCCACTTGCAGATGATGGAGTTTCCTCTTCTCTCTGTACATAACTTCATACACAGAGTGGACACTTTTCCCTACAGTTGTCAGATCAATCTCTTCCATCATGAGGCTTCCTCAACCAATAGACTGTATGTTCTAAACTTTCCAGGAGAATTTGTATTTATGTTCTGAATCAAGAGGCTACACAATAAGAGGCTGCTATTTTAAAATTATGGAGTAGGAGGAGAGAATTTATGGAGATTTCCAGATGTTTCCTGCCGCCCACCAGTCATTTATTGGAAATAAAGCGACATCTACTTATATATTAAGGATAAAAGCATTTTAAACAGACTTTCACTTAACTAATAATAAACAAATACAGGATTCATCATGGCACTCATTGTTACAGTGAACATAGTCAAAGGACTCAAACTCTAATGCTCTAATAATCATTTTTCACCTCCACTGGTGACCCAAATTATTTTGTTTTATTATATTTATTGAAAGCTAAATGCATTAAATTCTCTCAAAATTAAAATTCTCTTCATACCAAGGCCCCTTTCTACATGTTATTTTTTCCATCCGCATTGACTGTGGGGCTGTGAGAATTCCCCATATCTAGAAGCCAATGCATCTTTTTACTATATATCTAAATTTCATTGCTGCTACCATTTTTTTTTTTTTTGAAACAGGGTCTCACTCTGTCACCCAGGCTGGAGTGCAGTGGCACCATCTTGGCTCACTGCAACCTCCGCTGCCTCCAGAGTTCAAGTGATTCTCCTACCTCGGTATCCCGAGTGGTTGAGACCACAGGCGCTTGTCACTGCACCTGGCTAATTTTTGTATTTTCACCACTTTGACCAGGCTGGTCTCAAACTCCTGACCTCAGGTGATCCACCTGCCTTGGCCTCCCAAAGTACTAAGATTAAAGGTATGAGCCACTGTGCCCAGCCTGTAATATTTTATATATATATATATAAATAATATATATATATATATATATAAATAATATATATATATATAAATATATATATATATATAAATATATATATATTTCTGTGATATTGAAAGTACTGGCTTTGCTCTGTGCTAAACTGCTATGAACAACTGTTAGACTGGTTTTCTCTATATCCTCTTCTCTGCTCCTTTTATTTTTCTATTTATTCCACTTGTTAGAGAAGAAAAAAAGTGAGAAATTTGTCAGAATAAATAATTCATGTGTCAGAAACATCAAATGAAGGGTATGACATTAGAGGTGACTTGGTGGGATACAAATGCTGCAGAAGCTGGACCTTGGAGTATTTGTTTTCATGCTTTACAATCTCTGGAGAAGGGCCATAACTCCTCATGTGTTTGGCAGAAAATTTCCACAAAGAGATGAAATCTGTTGGAAATATTTTATTTGAACAGAATTCTCTGGTTACTTCTTGGCCAAACCCTAGCAAAACTTGCCTATACTTTTTCAGTGGCTCTAGAGCCTCACTCTAAGTGAATGAAATAGTCGTTTTTTCAGTAAACTAAAGAACCAGCCAGAACCTATGGAATGTTTCTGGTAAGGCTGACAGTGAATAGCACTGTCCACGTGCCAGCTTTCAACTCTGGATTCTGTCTTTTACTCCTATACTGAGGTGATTTCCTCTGTATCACTCTACAGCCATCACTGAAAACATGATTCTTCTGTTTTGCTTACTATAGATAGTTTCCACAAGTAAGCATTATAGCTATCACATATGACAAAGAATTCATTTTATTGAAGAATAACGAACTACAATCCACTACTACCTAATTTTTTATGTTTGCTAGAGCAGTTAATAGTATAGCATCATGATGTAAACATGGATGGAAAATAAAGTATTTAGGATGACTACAGAACCATTTCCTTTTTAAAAAATATGAATAATCCTCCATTTAGCAAACATTCATTTGTAGTTACTAATGAATATAGGGTAGCATTTATTTCATATTGTTTTTAAGACTACCACACATTAATACTCTTATAAAGTTTCTTTCAAGTACATTTAATATTTACATTCAGTGATATAGACCAGATGCCAATAGTTGGTCTTAGATACTAAAATATTTCAGAAACAAAATAGAAAGAATACACATGAACAATAAACAAAATCTTTGCATAGACTGGGTTTTTCAAAGTTATCTGTGGCATATGACTAAGTTCTGCGTAGACTGATAAAAACCTTAGTAATGATCATGAGGGAGATGAGTTAGAATCTCCTCAGTTTTCCGTGGTAGTTTGACTAAAAAGCAGTAGAGCAAATGCAATCCCAACTGAAAAGGAAGCAGTGGAAGTGGTAGAGGGAACAGTCTGGTATTATGGCGAATCTTATCATGAATTCACAAAAATCCAGATTATTTTTCTTTTTTAAATTTAAAATCTTCTACCTGTTAAATTAACTGGTATTAATTTTACCCACTCCATGAGTATTAAATAAAATCATTATTGAAAACATGTGAAACCCAATGACAATAACTGTCAAGAGTTAAATATCAAATAAAAGCACTATTGTATGATATCTCGGTGTCAAGAAGAATGAGTGATGTAATCAAGCTGGCCTTCATAAAATTATTGATTCTTGCACCCTGTGCTAACATGCCTATTAAGATATTTAGTCAAAAATATAATAGAAGCATTATCAGAAAAGAATAGCACACATATATTTGTAGAAGAGGATCAAATAAGTCAAATCCTCCCTTTCTTGACCCCTCCCATTACTCCTTCTTTCTTCACTCTTAATCAGTTTTAATTCTGTTATTAGTGCTTCTTGATTTTTAACCTTTACATACTATCAGTTCTTATCTATAAAATGTGATAAATTGTGTATACTTACCCTACCACCCTCTCCCTTCACCCTTTTCTTTTTTCTCCAACTTAGCTTACTTTTAATTTTTCTCATGTTTATACCTATAACATTCAATACTATTCTTAGCCCTCTATTTCTGAACACACTATCTGGATTTTGTATCGGTTGAATTTCCACATCGTAGGATGAGAAAAATCACACACCTATACCTCTATACCTTCCTCTCCTTACCCCATCACTGTGTTAGCTGCATCATTATTTTATACTGCCAAGTTCTGTAACATTTATATTCTCCCCTGTAAATATATCAAAGTCTTCTGCGTATCTATAATTTTATTCTAAACGTTGAATCCCATTTATTAGGATGTATAATATGACTGTGTAAAGATTATTAACTGTAAAACCAAATAGTATTATTGGATTTGTAGAAAAAGAAATGTAATCTCATGTTAGCAGGCTGCACCACTTGAAGAATGTTGCATGCATCAAAAGCAAGTGGATTATCTTACTCAGTGCTCCAAAAATATTGCTCAAAATAGTTGAGCATTTTGGTTTGCTTCATGCAAAGACCACAATTTCACCACACTACCACTTTTTACAACGTTTTTTATTGTCATTCTTTGCTATTTTTGTTAAAGAAGACATTAAGTCTTTCTTCCTTTCCAGTAATTAGAATTTATTTCATTCTTGAAGATACTCCTTTTTCTAATTTAAATCAATGCTTTCTGCTTTTACTTAACAACTATAATCCTGGGGGTTTATTCAACTCCAAGATTATTTCTACTGTATATTAAATCCCACGTCTTTCTTGGATGAGTTTTTCCTTTTGCTATAGTAGTTTTTTAAGATTTGTTTTTGTTGTTTTTAAAAAAGGAGAATATAGGGAATAAACTTTTTTAAACTTTAAGGTTTTGAAAATACCCTTTTGTTCAAATTTATTGATAGTTTGATTGACCATATGGTAACTTCTGGGATCAAAATTATTTTTACTCAAAATTTCTAATCAACATGAAGTATGTAGATAAGAAAACTAATATAGTAACTCAGATTTTGAGCCTTTCATAGGCAACTGTATGCTCATTGCAAACCAATAAGTGTCATCTCTTTATCCTTGACACTCACAATGATCTATATAAACTTGGGTATTTTCTCTCTCCTGTTAATTTGTGGCTATATTTTTAGTCTGTTAGTGAGTAAAAGAATGGTTTTTCATGCTACACTCTCTCTTCTAATGCTCAGTGTGCCGCTTACTAATTGTGGGACCTTGTGTGAGTTAGAAAGCAAATCTCTCTTTGCTTATTTGATCATATAATAACGAGAATGTTTAGTTCTCAGGGTTGAGTAATGATTAAATAGTTCAAAATGTTGTGAAATTGTTATGAAGATTACTATAACACATATAAAGAATGCAAAATTGTTACTTTATTTTGTTCGGCACTCAGCAGATCCTCTTAATCTTTCTGGGCCTTTTCTTAGCTCAGAAATTTTTCATCTATTGTTTCTTTGATAATTTCTTCCCATCCATTTCCACAGCTCTCCATTCCTGGACATTCTACTGAATAGATTTTTTTTTTTTCAAAATTGATTTTCCGTACCTTTTATTATTTTTCCAAAAATTAAAAGTTTTGGCCTTTCTCCTGAGATTTTTAGAAGTCATGATTACTAAAACATTTATTTTGTTATTTCTTCAAATTTATTTTCATCGTTAACTTTTTCTTGGGAAAAACTGGACATCCATATGCAAAAGAATGAAACTGTATATTCCTATCTCTTGCCACATGCAAAAATCAAATCAAAATGGACTAAAGACTAAATCTAAGACCTCAAACTATGAAACTACTATAAAAAAAACATTAGGTGACCTCTCCAGGACAGTGGTCTGTGCAAACATTTCTTGAGTAATACCCCAAAAGCACAGGCAACCAAAGCAGAAATGAATAAATGACATCATATCAAATTTAAAAACTTCTACACAGCAAAGTAAACAATCAACAAAGTGAGGAGACAGCCTAAGAGAAAATATTTTCAAAAGTATCCATCTAAAAAGGGATTAACAACCAAAAAATATAAGGAACTCAAACAAATTTATAGGAAAAAATCTAATATCCAATTGAAATGGGCAAAAGATCTGAACAGACATCTTTGAAAAGAAAATATACTCAATATCATTGCTCATCAGTGAAATGTAAATCAAAACTACAATGATATATCATCTCACCCCAGTTAAGGTGACTTTTGTCCAAAAGACAGGCAATAATGAATGCTGGATAGGATGTGGAGAAAAGGGAAGCCTCATATGCTATTGGTGGGAATGTAAATTAATACAACCACTGTGGAGAAAAGTATAGAGGTTCTAGCGCTACTTTGACTCAGAATATAAATATAAGCCTCCCAAGAATTTATCTAGTTTTAACCTAGACACCAAACATCCTGCTAAGATCTCTGCATGCAAGCAATGGGAAGAGGACCCCATGACATTTAGTTATAGTGCTACCTTGACTCAGAATATAAAGAACTTGTTACAGTGGTTACCCAGTTTACTTTCTGCTGTTATCATAGCAGAAAGGACAGGATTGTAATTCAGGTGTTTTTGATGCTTTACAGTGTTCTTTCCTTGACCAACTCAGAGCAAGACTGCATATTATCCTCTTGCCCATCTGTTTTACCAAAACCTCATATTTAAGTGGCTCAGAACAACTATCTAGTATGTAGACCTTTCCCTGAGGACTCATATTGGACTCAGTGCTGACCATCAAACTGATTCTTGGAAGAAGAGCTTATATCTTATCTGTGCATTTTGGAGAAGGGATCTCTAGTTCAGCCATTCTCATTGTAGAAAATATTTGCAATGGAGAAGTGAAGAAACAGAAAAATATGAGACACATAAGTTACCTTGTAGATTATTACATTGGAGTGGTACCTTGAAAAAAGGGTAGCTTCAGATAGTTTTCTTTTCTTTTTTTTTTTTTTTTAATATTCAGTTGCCATCGTGGTGATTAGTGGAGTCCAAAAATTTGTCCTTGTAATTTTTCTCTTCTCCATCCCAACGTTACCTCAGTTTCTAGTACTGGATTTTGCTCTTAGTTACCCCTATCCTGAAACACACTCATGTTTGATTTTTAGCTTCCTATGGACAAACCTCCTGAATGAAAGCCACTGACTGGTTTTCAGCCAACGCTTTCCTCCAATCCATTCCCAGTCACTGTCTTTTATCAATTCCCAGTCACTGTCTTTTATCAATATCCTTTTGGGGCCCTAGAACCTTCCACTGCTGTAACCACACATGAAATCAGATTTGGTGCCTAGAGATCACAGAAGTTTTACTGCTGACTTTCCACGTAGATCTGCTGCTACACGGTGCTCTCTCTCTCTCTCAGCCACTGTTGTGCTGCTCCATAATTCTTAGGATGTGATTCATACTTCCATCAGACCGCACTGCTCATCCAGTACTGTTACTTTTCCAGCTTTTTTCTAAAAATATTCGATTGTAAGGAAATAAAGTGGGTTTGTTTGTTTCTTTGTTTGTTTGTTTGTTTTGTCTGGGCATGGACTCAGAAACTTCCAAGAAAGTGACACTTTGTGCTGACCATCAAACTGATTCTTGGAAGAAAAGCTTACTTCTTATCTGTGCATTTCTAAAATGAGAACTACGTTGTGGAGGGGGATCCCTAACTCAGCCATTCTCATTGTAGAAAACATTTGCAATGGAGAAATAAAGCACAGACTATTAGTCCCACAAGTTACCTGATCAATTATCTAACCCAGACCTTTCATTTTATCACAAGGCCAGAAGTGTTAAGTGACTAACAGAAGGACTTGCAGTTTCTTAGTGGCAAAGCCAGTACTAGAATCCAATTTTTCTGACTTATAACAGATTATAAGTTTATATTATACATATAAGTACATAATTTCTAACAAAAAATCATAAGCATAAGATAGTTAATATTCTTTGACCTCTTACTATGAGCCAGGCTCTCTACTAAGTATTATATATCCATTGTTTTATTCAATCCTTTTTTGACTAAAATCCATTGTTAATTCAATAATAGTAATTATAAAGTAGGTACTATTAGCATTCACTTTATACAGATAAGAAAGCTGGCAGTTTGTGTGCTGTAATAATTATGAGTGGAACGAAGGTCAAAGTGTGAGTAGGAGATAGTCAAAACTCAGAGCGAAAGCCTAGTTTTTGCTATCATAAAGGAGTAAGGAAGAATTAAAATGCACCATTTTTACAAGTTTGAATTTATATTTTATTCTAATTTTTGTTTGTCATGACAACTCAGTGGGTTGTCATGCCATGAGCTAAAAATGAAACTGAAAAGTGCCTTTAGCAATCACATTTTAAAACATTATCTCTCTTCATGGTTTTATTTGGGTTAGATGAAGAGACAGAAGCCCCTGCTTACTGCTTAACATTGTTAAACCACAGCTTTCAGTTGCTCACATACTTACTCATTTCTCTGCTTATTTTCTTATCTATGAGTTCCCAACTCCTCCTTCCCAAGCTCCCCTCCCAAGACTGAGACCAAAAGAAGGCTGACAGTGAGGGAGATTCACCACTGTGGATTAATACTTACCTCCTGGGACCTAGGGCTAATAAACGCTAGGCTGTGTATCTCATGGTCAGGGGAAGAAATGCCTAAATGTAGCCATTCTGAAGAAACCAACAGATTGTTTTGGTCACCACCCCACCATCCATGATTAACTGTCTCTTCATATGAATGCTTTTTATCTGGCTTGACTGTGTTTTTCCTTCAAATTGGCAGTCTGAGCATTTTGTGGAGAGAAGAGACAGGAGAAGAAATGTGACTTGAAAGATGGTTGTGGGTGTTTTTTAACAAGTTCTCTAAAAACCTTAAAAAAGACCTTTAAAAAAAATCTCTGTGAATTACCTTCTTTTGCTTTAAAAATATATAATATTCAGTGTTGCCCACCAGTTTATGAGATACACCCGTTAGGGTAGAGAAGAGTGATTTCATTTTAGGCACCCAACCAACACAAAATAATTTTTTCCTTTAAAAAGAAACTTTTTACTAAAGTTAAAAGTATGAGAACACATAGAACATACATGTACACATATTAACATAAGGATAACAATTATCAACTTTTCAAAATAAAGCTTCATCTATGTAAAAAGCTTTGGAAGAAAATCTATCATAATCTCAATATGACAGCTTTAATGTTTCAAATTTAATTTTTAAGCTATCCTTTACTTTTCTTCCAACAACTGCCATTTCGAAAGTCAATTTCAAAACATCTTTAAATTGGAAACCATAGGAAAAAAGCAAGAGCCTTTAAGCAAAGATCAAAAGACAGTTGAAGAGCCCAAAACAGGCAAGACTTTTGCCTTGGGTTGCTTTCTAAAATGTCTTCATGGGACTCTCAACAAGGCAGAATTATCTGTCAGTTAGCTATCTAACTGACAGATAACAAGCAGATATCTGACTCCTTGACTTGTAGATAAGTCAAGCAGTCCTATATCTAGCTGCAGCATTTGCACACATGTTTAATGCCATCTTGACATTCAAATGAGGGATACTGAGGTTCCCACTGCCTGTGTCCACAATATGGTGGGCTGAATTTTGAAAAATAGAAAATATGCTATTGCAAAATCAACATATGGTTCCTGCATAATATAGATCTGCCTGAACATTGCAATGAGCATATGGTAAAAGAATTTTGCAGACAGGGTGGTAGAGTCAAGGGCAAGAAGCTGACTTTGGTGCTGACTGCCTTTCTATTTTCTATAGTAGAAGAAAGTCATGAAATAATTTGGTCTTAAACACACATACACACTAACTGACAGAAAATAAATCAGTGTATCTGTTCCATTGCAGGATGAGAGCCTACTTTCTTATTCCTTATTCAGAAGTGTCAGAAAGAAATAAAAATATATATAGCTTTTGATAAACTATGGCATTTTAGAAATTATACTTCTAGTATATTATTCAGTTGGCATAGTAAACACTCTTTGGGGTATCTTTACAATTCAAGAGTCATCTGCTTTTCTCCAGTAACTGAACTCTGAGCCACAGTTTGATTCTCCACCAACCATGATCAGATTTAAACTGTGATACTATCCCCTGACCGTGCCTGGTTACTCTCAAGCTGCGACAGTCTAATTCTCTCTCTTAGAAATTGAGAATTGAGATTGAGCAAGAGCAGGTCATTCATTTCTGAGCGTCACTGGCACTGATATGGAAACCTGTAATGTGTGTGGGTGGTCTGGAACTTCCTAACTAAAATAAATCAATTTCCCTAAATAAATTAATAAAGGCAGGGGGAGGGGGAGGGGAGAGAGAGAGAGAGATTTATAGCTGTTCTAGTCTTTGCCTAAGACATAAACTAGCTGGCCTTTGCATTCCATTATATACTACTTTGCTTTTAGAATCCATTTCCCTTTTTGCTTAACTAGTACTCTTCTGACTGAAAATTAATACACAGTGTATTGGTATCCTATTAAGGCATAAATTATAAATACAAAGATGAAGAAGAAAAAAGGGTGAAGTTGAAAGTTTTGAGGATTGTCTTCCTCTCTTACCACTATTATATGCAGCTCTCTAATTTGAAATTAAATTTGTCCAAACAGAGCTTCAATAGTGAAAGATATCTTTTTAAATTTCTTTTTAATTTCTTTGCAGCCCCACTAGCACAGTCTTGGGGTTCATAGTTGGACATATATTTATTATTTAAAAAATGCTTTTCAAAATAATTTTCCATAATTTTAAGTGAGATGATTTCCATTTTTCTCTCCTCCTCCACTTCCCTGACTGCGTTTCCTCTTCTAGGTGAAGAGATAGGGAATGGCATAAAACATTAAAGAGAAGATAATTCACTATTCAGAAGGAATGCCTGCCCTCCTAAGGAATATGCCATGAGAATTTATTGCCAAATGGTTGGCCATTCTGGAGAAAATCTTCTTGCAACCATATGATACAGTAATCAGTTAAAATAAACCGCTGATAAACATATTTAAAGAAAAGGAAATATTTTAAGTTTCGTAAAGTTTATAACCTTATCATCATCTGCATTTTATTTCACTAGTGAAAAGATAGGCTTCCAATGTCAGACTTCTGTGTAAAAATGAACATTTATGCACTTTCCCTTTCTGAGAAAAGGAATTATACCACGGTCTAAACAGAGAAATTGCAGCACAGGTTCATCCTCTTAGTGGGAGAAAGATACCAGACAAAATTCAGAAAATCTAGTGAGAGTAGCAGAATAAATGGGTTATTACATGAGTCACAACAATTTTAGCTTTTTCTCTAATATAAAAAGAGATCTAGATTGGAGAACTTGAGCCATCCACTGCTGGGGAAAAAAAATACTTGAATCCTCAATACCTTTGATTCACTAGTTTGTGGAGGTGAAAATGTAGCTTTTACTGCATGTACTGAAGAACTAAGTTGAATTACTTTATCTCTTCCCATCCTTCGTCTACAGAATGTTTCTAATTGGAGTTTTTTCCTAAGGAAATGTTAGCCATTAATATGTAGATATTAATCCACACGAAAACTTTATTTACTTTTGTGGAGTTGGTGGGCTTTTATTCTTCCCTTCTGGAATGCGACCTGTTCCTGTTTGAAAGTTTTGATTGGGTTTATTTTCTTTGTGTGTTTTGTTACTGTCTTTGTTGTTTTATATCTATGACAACAGAAGGTTATAGTCTGCTCCTTCCTAAAATATGTAACATAATTTCAGAAACAATGAAAATAACTATCATGTGTTTGCTGAATAACTTCAAACTATAATTCCTTAGTCATTTGCTCATTCTGTTTTCACTCCAATGAATGATGCAAAGTACTACATTTTTAAAACAAAGCATTATTCTTTTAAATACATGGCTACAATTCTTTGTCTTACAAATTTATCTTTTGGCTCAGAAAAATATTTTGCCATAACTTGTATTGACTACCGAAATATTAGGAAAATATATACAACCAGCTCTTCTGCATGTGATCAATAGACAAAATTCAAGATTACTTTTTTTTTTTTGCTTTCTTTTGCATTCAACTCTAACTTTTTCTAACTATAAGTTACTCTGGGGCATTTTCTAAGAACACCATATGGACAGTTATTTTTGTCTGACCCTTCAATTATTGCTTCTAGGCAGCTTTTTCATCTTGGCAGCAACTTACTCTATACAGAACCAGCACCTGATATTTCTTTTAAGATGAAAATCCAGACGCTTCACACAGGAATAAAGTCAGGAGGAAGATGGAAACTGACATTCCCCAGAGAACATGGCTCCAAACCAAGTCATTAAAGTGGGGCATGGCCTGATTCGTTTCCTTCACATAAATGATCCATCGAGCCATGAGCCAACCTGTCATACTTGGATCGTGATAAATATTTCCCAAGAAATAATGCCCTAAAAATAAAATATACATTAGTGGTATGTGGATATACTCACTGAGGAAGTATTGACATAGTTCCTTCTCCCCGTCACTGCTGATTTACTCAATCTGGACCTGAATATTTGCAATAGCTTCCTTGCTAATCATTCATTATACCATTGCCAGCAGGGACTGCTACAAAGCACATTTGATCATGTTTATCTCCCTTGATTCTAACCATGGAGTGTCACCTTCTTGCTTATTGGAGAAATCTCTAGCAGTTTCATTAAACCAGAGTGGCACTCGACAGATTTTAGGAGTTCAAAAACTGTCTTCGTCAGTTCTAAAAGTGCAAAATCCTTGAGTGGTTCCTACACAAATAAAGCAAGACATTCAAAAGTCCACTTTGCCTTCTTCCAAGGATCTTTCTTTCCTTTTTTGTATGTTTCCAGGGGTTCTTTAGTACTCATAAGCATGTTAAAAGATAAAGAAAAGCCCCACTAGATCAATCCAATTTCATTACACTGAGTGTGGTTAATAAATGCTAGAGGCTCTTTGCAAACTAACTTAATAATCTGAGTCCCAAGTAAAGAAAATGACTAAATCCCATTTTCCACAGCAGTCACTTGTACTAAGGCAGTGTGGTTATCTATAGTGACAAATATTAAGAAGAAAGATGCCCACTCTGCAGTGATTTGCTTAGTGGATGGGCTCCAGCCAAGCTAACTAAAGTCCTTTGATTTAAAATTCTTTTCACTTCCTTGGCCTCGTGGGGAAAAGGTGACCGAGATAATCAGCTATTGTGGACAAGTGGTGCTGCATCTGTGTGGTTCAGGATGGTGAGTCTGTGGCAGAACAAAGAGAAAGATGAGTTTTTCTTCAGAAGATTTGCACTATATGAAAATGAGGGACTTCTCAAAGTGATAAAACTGACCTTAAAGTTTTGGTCCAACATTCACTAGTGGAGGCAGCTTTTATCTCTTCTGCATCTATTATCAGTGCTGAAGCCAAGCTCCTTTGAAACAGTAATTGAGGGAGCATTTACTTGCCAACAACAAGGTTGGTCATAAGCTCTCAGAAAGTACTATCAATCTATTTATTTGTCATGCAATTACCTCCTGCCATGGAAGTCAGCCCCACAAAAGCTGGTAGGACGGAGTCCAATGTCTATTACCTCACATGGGTAGAACTACCAAGCTCAGCATTAAACTCTCAGAATGGAACCTCCCCTCCCTCCCAGAAAGACTGGGACTTTTTGCCATTTGTTTACCGTTATAAATGCGACAAACTGCAGTGGTCCTAGGGTGATATCTTGTCCCCATTTATTTTTTAGTAAGAGATGGCAATATCTATTGCTGAAAAACAGAGAAAAAGTTAACCAAAGTAATCAAATTGTAGTAATAATAACATGGCATACAATGTATTTTAAGAGCTTGTTTCAACCTACGTCATGACCTTTACCTGTTGTCAGTCCTCTAGCTGGCTTGTACTTGTAGTAATTGCATTATCTGTGATTTCTCAGAGAATCCTGTTATTATCGGAATTGTTGCTGCTGCTACCTGGAATGCTTTCCTCACTCCAGGTCTCATGGATGGCATCTTACTTATTTCTCAGGAGCCTGTAGAAGGACACTATTGGCTTCTGGGGAAGTCTGAGCAGAGCTGAACATCTTTCTTCATTTGCTGCTTTTGGATGGCCTCTGTCAGTGCGCTTTTGTTTTATTGCAACTCTTTAACTACATGTCTGTAACTTCTATTTGCTAGGAACTTTTCAGGGCAGGGAACATATCTAATTTATGTCACTGCGTTTTATGGAAACAGTGCCTGGAATGTAATGAATCTTTAAAAAGAAATGTTTATTCAATCAAATACAACTCTGATTCAAAATGGTTGAAATGGGGAGACTTAAGGATAATTGATCCTCTAATTAACTTAGTAAGATATATACCATAAACTCAGTACAGTGTTTGCTCAGTTGTATATAATTATCTACATACAAGTTTAAAACTACTTGAAACATAACTTTATGTTTTATAAACATGAGGCATGCACTCCAGCATAATGTGGGCCCTGGGTGAACACATCATCTTCCTTCCCGTAAATGGGGATTGTAAGGAATATAGCCGAGTTTAAAATGAGGAAACTGAGATCAGCCTAGGAAAATTAAATGCCAATTTATTAAGCTCCCGGGCGACGTTCTGTGGTCCGGATATAGGGGGTCAGAGAAGTCGCGCTTGACTTCTCAGGGCAAGGAGTTTTATAGGGGTCAGAGGCCATCGGGTGGACACTGGGAGACAAAGCATAGGGCAATTGATTGGGTATTGGGAAACAAAGCATGGGGCAATCGATTGGATATTGGAAGCAGGGTTTTTCAAATTTCGACGGAGTTTTACAGCGGGCTAGGTGCCGAGTGCAGGTTTGGGTGGGGAGTGCAGAAGTGGGCGTTAGGGAAGCTATGTGATGGAGCTCAGGTAAGCGCGGAAGGCTCAGGTAAGCGCAGAAGGGTGACGTAGTTTCCAGGCTTAGGGAGGGATGGGCGTGTCCGAGCTCCCAGGGAGGCAGCCGACCTTACAGGGATGAAAACAAACCCCACTACTATTGTCTGAGGTCTATACCCTCAGTTATTTATACCATATGTGAGGAGGACTAAGTCCGCTACGAGCGCTATCTCCATTGTCTCTTTTTATTTTTAGCCCCTCATCTGCTGACTCCTTTGTATTCTCTGTATTGTTGAGAAAACTATGCATTCCCTATTCATGTTTCCTTGGGAAGAAGAACAGCACACCCAGCTGTACTCCCAATGTCCCCACCACATTTCCTCTTCCCTGGAGAAGAGACATGAAGCACATATCTGACGAGTAAGTTTGGCAGTGGTCACTGGGATTGCGTGGCTCAGTCCCTGCCGAATTATCTTCAGTCTGCTCTCCGAAATGCAGCAAGCCTCATGCAGCAGAGCCAGGAGCTAGTTAGGTAAGTCTGCCTAATTCATGGATAAAGCATTAGTAAAATCCCTTTGGCTGTACCTAGAAACTCTGTCTTTCATTCTAGGCTTGGTTCTGTTAAAAAACAACAACAGCAGCCGCAAAATACATAATTGGGAGGCCATTAGGCTAAAGCTGCTCCAGTGCTCTGTGTTCTTATATAGGCAAACTAAAACTCGACTCAGTGTAAACAGTAAAACAAAACTTGAGCTTAACCAATCAAAAAACATCAACAAACTTCTCACTGAAGATTTTCCACTGGAATGATCCAAATAAGGCTACTGCAAAGATGTTCTTTGTCTTGCATCTGCTTTCATCTTGTAAAATACTTTGCCTAACTCCCTTGCCTCCACACCCCTCTGTTAGAGCCCAGAAACTGCCTGTGGTCTGGAGCTGCCTGATTTATAAACTGCTGTCTCCTCGCACTTTTGAAATTTTTAATGTGCCTGTGTTTCTCTTCTAATAGTTCATAATATGGGCATTTTTGTTAAATCTCTGCCTAATTCTTATGTCTGTCTTTTGATTCGTTTTGAATTTCGGAGAGGAAAAACTGTAATTCACTGACTCTTCCCTCCAAAGCCCCAACATTTATTCCACTGTGCTCATAGAGAAGCGGTTTCTTTGGTTTCTGCTCACTATTTTTGTTGCAGCCTACTTTCTCTAAACCTGAGCACCAGAGAATGACAGTTCCGTAGTCTGCCTTTCAGTTTAATCTGGCCCATTGACACTGAGCCAAACTGTCATCCAGATTTCCTTTCCCCCAAGAGATACTTGATCGTCGGTAAATGAAACACTGAAAGTTTGGCTTGCAAATTCTCTATGCTTGTCCAAATCTGTCTGAATCCTCTGGTTAGCTGCCCAGTATTCTACTGGTGCTTCTACCTAACTAAATAAATCCATAGAATCTTTCAAAATCCTTCTGAATATTTGATATGTTTGGCTGAAGGAAGTAACAGGTTCATTTTATTTTGTGAAAAAGGTTTAGTTCATTATTAGTAATGAATGATTATAAGATCAATTTATAAGATGTACATATGCTGAGTACCTTAGAAATAGAGAGGGCAATCAATGTTTATCTTCCCCTTTATATTTGGACCTTTTTGGCCAAATAAACCAGTCACTGGTAGATCTGATAACCAGTGGGGCAAAGCCATTTCCTAAGTTTAGAGTCATACTTTTACATAAATTTTCATACAATGGATAGCCTAACCTAAATAATTTTAGCCTCCCACCTATGGCCATGGAGTGCCTTAAATAGTCCCTAAAGCATTGCCTTCTTTTCTTTTATGAAAGAGACTTTAGTCTATCAGGAAACCTGCTAACATGCACCTCTCAGTCTCATAACCCTCATCTCCCTCTAGCTACGTGAGTGATTTCATTAATGCAGCTCCTCCTATCACGGTTGTTCATGAAGAGACCAATGATCAGGATGGTGGTTTTTACAGAGTGGAGTTACTGTCATTTCCCAAACACTGAAAACTCCAATGAACATTTGGTAGTAGAGAGAAACTGTCTATGCACTTCCTTGGGGAAAAGTGAAGCCCTTTCATTTTTGGCTTCCTTTAGGACTTCCAAATGTGTCTCCCTTCAGTTGCCTTGGTGATTTCCTTGCTCATCTGTCATCACAAGTGGCCCTTACTTTTCACCTGCTTTCTCTCCCTCCATTGCTACTGAGCAACTTGACTGGTGATGATAGAAACACAAGACAAGAGACTTCAGAGGTCACACGTGACTGTAGGACAAGGGTGATGAAAAACTTTTCAGTAGACATTTCCCTTCAGCGAGTATATTTGCAGGAGGACAGGAGGGCAGTCGAGTGACTTGATCACACCACACTGCTTCCTAAGCCTGGTGGTTGATTATAATTTGTGTTGGGATGACAAAGAAGCTGTCTATATTGAAAGAAAATACAAGTACTGGGGACAAGTATTCTAGGTTGCTTTTGGAGTTGATGTCAAGGTTTTCCACATCAACATAACTCATTCAATTTTATTTTTTTTAACTTGTGAAGACAGCCCTCCACTTCACAGATGTATTCTCTCTTGAAAGCAGCTTCTAAAATAGCATGCCACTCTTTACTCACAATGAATGCCTGGTGCCCTTCAGCCCCTAAGATAAAACTTGACAGTTACGCCCAGCATATTTCTCTCCTACATCCTGCTGGGAAGCCTTCCTCAGGTTGGTACTGCTTTCTCTCCGCTTTGCTTAGGCAGTTACTAGGAAGAAGCATTCATTACACAGATTTTCAAAGTGCAATCTAGCCTTCCTTTTATCATCTGTGCTTGCCTCTATTGCACAATGTCACATGAACCATATTTAGCATACTTACCTGGTTTTTACATTTTAAAATTTTGGCAGGTTTTGGAAAGCAAAGGCATTGCTCTCTGACAATGTGCGATGGTGTATGAGCTCTCTATTTACCTGGATGCCTTCGCTTCCAGGTCAAGGATTTGGAAGATTTTGGGGAGGAAGAATGGAGAAATGTTTTAATAAGGTTGCCTGTGAATGTCCTTGGCTGGTCTCTTGCTGCCTTAATCAATTTAAAGTATCTTTATATATAATTCATTTTCTCCTCCATCTTACAACGAATTCAACACTGGTCCTGTTTCTACTTGTGTGAAAGTCATGTCTTCGGCCCATAAAACATCCCTTTCATATTAATTTTGTTTTATTTGTTGGTATATCTTATCATCCAGTACTTTGCTTCAAATTGACTCAGGTTGGGAACTAGGGTAGAATATTGCTTGTTCTCACCGAAGACTGAAAACTCAATCCTAGATAGGATCTTTCTGTTTTGAGGTGAACAAAACATGGAGCACACTGAAAAAAAAAAAAAAAAGAGAGATTTAATACAGGAGACATGCACTACGATTAGTATGTCAGCATTGTAGTTGAAGCCTCTAACTAGAAATATGAGAACTTTGGTTAACCATTTTAAATGTCTTCTGAGCCCCAGAATTCTCCTGTATAATATAAGAACGTTGAACTATGTGGTTTCAAAAGGTTGTTCTGATTCTAGCTATCTTAGTTTCTAAGCATCTTAGTGGCTAGTGTGACAAGGAACATTGATTTATTATAAATCAAAACTACCTTTGCCGAATAATAAAATTCCTTCATATGCCGACTGCTTTTCTGTAATATAGATTTTATCATGTGAGCCAAGTGGTCCCACAAGTATGTAAAACATAGTGCTGTCTCTAACATTCCGACGAAATCAAGCTCTAACATATTTATGTCTGTTGTCATTCTTCATATATTCTCTTTTCACATAAAGATTCTTCATGTTGGTTTCTTACGACTTTCAGGAGAAAAATATCAGATTATCTAATTTAGGCAAAGAAGATGGGGAAAAATGAGTTCTAAATACAAGTTTTTATCAAGCAGTAAAATAATTTCTTATGCTCTAGCTTTTACATCAATTCTACAGGTCAAAGTTCCATTTCTTTTCAAAGCAGTAATTTTATAAAGACTTCCAATATGTTTTTGGTTATCAAACTCTCCAAAACTAAGTTATCCTATAGAAATTTCTAGTATGTATGGCATTGTATCTGAGAAAAGTTTTAGAAATCTCCAAATTTTCCACCAGGAATTATCAGATATCAATTCAGTTGAGGATGATTATAGAAAAAGGAAAACATGAGTAGGCAGCTCCATCCTAACCCCAACTACCTCAAGAAGGTTTAAGAACAATAAAGGAAGGTGAGAAGAATATGAAAACCTGAGGATTTTGCTCTTGCTTCTCTAAGGAAAATAATTGAATATCTGGAATCATGATGGAGCACAGAAATCAAAGTTCTAAAACTTAAAAAAAGAAAAGTCAAAAGACATTAATTCTGGATGGAGTACTAGACTTGGAAAAATATCCTTCAGTACATATGATAACCAAGGCAGGTCTGTATGTTCACAGTTCAGACTGAAGAAAAGAGGCACCCAAAATATTTCTAGTGAACAGTGTCAATAAATTAAAAACATGGCACTGCTACTACTAATGGGTTAGTGTGTGTTAATGGCATTAAAAATCTTCCTGGTTTTCTGTATATTTGACTTTATTCTAATAAACAAACAAAAATATTTGATAGATTTTCAATTCCAGTGGCCCTAACTCAGTTTTTCCCATAGGTTTTAAAATTCAAGATTGGAAAGGGAAGTTTGTGTTTTTAAAACAACAATAGTATCTTTTGTGTGTTTGCCTTTTGAATTTTTTGTTTTGTCGTGGCTTTTTTGGAGGGTGGGGGATGGCATGGGAGCTCTCATTTGATTCTTTGGATACTCCCAGGAGGGAGATATTTTTCTTTTCCTGAACAAGGAAACTCAAAGGTTAATTGTTTTCCCTGTGACTTGCCACAAAGCAAAAGAATGTTTGAGATGGGATCAATACCACCTTCAGTTGATACCTATATTTCTCTCATTGTCATTTAAAATGTTAAAAAATGAATTCACTTTGAATTTAGAATCATCTAAACAGCTTTGCCCCCTACTTTTGCTGCATAGCCTCTTCACAGTGTGTTTTATATCATCTGCCAGTGGTGTTACAGTGAAGATCATACTGTTCTTTGACTTGAAGTCCTGAATCTAAATCACAACTATGCTACTAAGGCCCAAGAGCTCTTGGTCAAGATATTTAAACAAAGTTTTGTTTAATAATTATCTGCAAAATGGTAATCAAAATATCACCATCTCCCCCATCCCCTGAGACTGGTGAATATTGAATTAAATAATCTTGGGACACTTGTAAACTATAGAGTATCACTAATAACTTATCATGTATGCTTAAGTTGTTCTGTTTCAGAAAATTTCAATGGCTTCCTGTTATTTATGGAATAACATTTACACTCCTATGCAAGGCATTCAAAGTTCTCTTTGACATTCACTTTCAATCTTTTTATCTGCTAATAATAATAGCTGACATGTACTGAGCAAATACTCTGTTCCAGGGATATACTGAATATTTATTGTCTCAGGTAAAATTATATCAAGTCTGTGATAAAAACATCATTATTAACCCAATTTTATAGCTATTGATACTTGGAAAACTGAAGAATTTGCCCAACTTCCTGCAGAACATAAGGAAGGGTGGAGCAGGGAGTCAAATTCTGGCTGTCTGATTTCAAAGTAAACTTAACTTCTTCCAAATACGGCGTTTTCCTCAAACATCTCTCTACCATTATTACATTCAACTCTATAACAAATACTTCACCATGGTATAAAAAAATCGTGGTTTAAAACTCACATCAAGGTTGGACAATTAAAGTTGAGTGCCTCAACTGGATGGGTAGTGATCAAGAGTGGAGTGTCTGAAAATAGACGGCCTGGGCTCAAACTGGTTCTACTGCAGACCAGCAGCATGATCTGCAGTTATTTCACTTCTTTTCTCTCATCCTTAAATAGAGATAATCAGGAATCCTACTTCAGAGTGTTGGTGTAAGAAATAAATAAGTGAATAAACATATGTGCAAGCATGGTGACTAGCACATAGATAATACTATACAAATGTTAGAGGTTATTGTTATCATTGTGATTCCATTCTATGCTATGTCCATGGCAGTTGTACTTCACAAAAGAATCTGTCTTCCTCTTTCACCTAATTAGTTGACCTTATTTGTTCAGATCTCAGCCCAAATGTTGCTTCACTAATGAATCTATCTTTGATGTGCCTTCCATGCCTCCTCTTCTTTTGCCTCCCACTAATGAGCTCTCCTAAGACACACATACTCCACACTGAGGTCTAGGAGCATTTATCATAATTTTACTTAAATAATAAATTGGGCTATTAGTCTTAGAATCTTTGCACCTCTCACTAAAAAGTGCTATGAGGGCAGAGGCCATACCCACTTGTTTATCTTGCAAAGCAAACAGAAAGTGCTTTATGAGAATCCATTGAGTTAATAATGAATGAATGAACTTCATGTTTCTTTATTTCTTTATATACTGTGTCATGGTTTGAAGATGCATTTTTTTGTCTTTTTCCCACTGAATCGTGTGTTTTCAAACTCCCTGGCCAACACTGATTGACTAAAAATATTTATAGAAATTTCCCATAGTTATATCTGTGCCATGACAACCGAATTACCAGCTTCGTCCTCCTTAAATATTAGATTTATGAAATACAAGTAGCTTAATCGCCCTAAGAAAACAAGGAATAGACATCTTTTCATGTTTTGCACACTGCTTTTAAACTGCATTTTGAATGTGTTCCTTCAAAATTTGCATAATCATTCATGAATCTCTTTTCATTTGAATACCACAGTAATGACAACTTAGGATATATTGTTTGTTGTTTATTCAAAATGGATTTCAATTATCAAAGTAGATGTTTATATATGCACCTGTTTCTATATTTGCTGTAGACTCAATTAGTAATATGATCATGTATGCTGATGCAGTTTCAGAATTGTGATTCGAAATATATCATGGTAACTTTGCAATATTAGGAGCAATGTTTTTTATCGTGTTATCATGGATAGATTTTTAAAACTTGAAATCTTAAGTATGTGCCACACTCGATTTATCAATGTTTTCTCTGAATATAGCTCAATACTTCAAGGCTTCAAAACATTATGGAAATAAGGTTGGCTGAGCACCAATGGTAACCAAAGGTGAACTCAAACCCTGGGGAAATCTCCCTCTTCCTATAAGCTGAACTCATGGAAGTTGTGCCTTCATTGTGCCCCAACATAAGAAAAAAATGTATTTTACAATGAATATGTTGTATTCTATTCATCATCAAATTACATCATCCTAGTGATGTCCAGAAAAAAAAAAATAACTTCTCCATTTTAGAGTACTATGAAGCTATGATCTCAAAAATCCAGTTCCATCTCTAACCCTTACCAGTTGGGTAAGCCTGTGTGGGTTACATAACCTCTTGAATCCTTCCAGTTTGTAAAATGAGGATACTACTAGTTCATGTTTCACATAGATGATGTGAGGATTCAGTGATAGAGTACCTTGAAGAGTTTAGCACAGATACTAAAAAATAGTCAATGCTCAATGAATATTAATCATCATTTTATTACTGCTGTTATTATATTGTGTCATTCACGTAAGCACTGCTATTTATTCTTTCCACTTGTATACGTTTGTTCTTCTCTAGACTAGGTGGATTTTGATAGCTGACTGACAATGTTGTTTTCTCTACCATTCTTGCCTTACACATAGTAAATCATCAATTGATTGAAAGTTGATGTGCTAGTTTATCTTTATATTATTCTAATGGATGTATTTGTCTTCCAGAAATGTCAGTTGTGCATCTTTTTTGTTCAAAAATCTAGTATTTTTAAAACCATAGCTAGGGCCAAATTCTAGAGAAATGGAGAGAGAAATAAAGCTCTGTTTAATATTGTACTTAAAGCATTCATGCCAAATGAGGTGTTCTTAAGTTAATGATCTAATCTAATGTAGTCACAGTTGGATAACTTCAGAAATAATTGATGAAACAAAGCATTGATAAGGGGTGTGTGTGTGTGTGTGTGTGTGTGTGTGTGTTTCCTTCGATAACAGCATTTACCATGCGTTATTTTATTTGAATTTCAAACTTGAAATTTTAAAAAAATACTGATCCCTAATTTCAAGATAAAAACAATATTTATTTTGTGTATATTTATAGTATTTTAAACAATTGATCTAGATGACGCAGCCACAATCAACTTTATAGTGCTGGAGATGTCTTAAAATTTGGCATGTTATTTTTTCTTTTCTTTTCTTTTCCACCAGGCTGGATTGCAGTGACACAATCTCTACTCACTGCAACCTCTGCCTCCTGGGTTCAAGTGATTCTCCTGCCTTAGGCTCCTGTGTAGCTGGAACTACAGGTATGTGCCACCTTGCTCAGCTACTTTTTTTTTCTTTTGTATTTTTAGTAGTCATGGGGTTTCATCATATTGGCCTGGATGGTCTTGATATTTTGACCTGGTAATCAACCCACTTTGGCTTTCCAAAGTGCTGGGATTACAGGCTTGAGCCACAGTGCCCAGCCTTTCTTTTCAATGGGCATTGATGGGAGAGGGGAGGGGCACTTTATCAATTTTAGGACCGAAATAGCGGTGCTATTGGTTCCTCATTTCTTCAATAGGCTCCCAAAAGTAGAGAAGCTGCATGCTACAAACCTAATAGATAAGAGTGGCTAGGATGAGGTTGATAAGGCAGACTGCAGTCCATGAGGAACCTCATCTGCCACATTAAGGCAACTGAATCAATAAGCATTTAAGCAGGGTAAGAGCATGATCAAACCTTCATTTAGAAATCACTTTGTTGCCTTAGAACATGGACAAGGATGGGGACACAACAGAGGTGAGAGGAACAATTTAAAAGTCAGAATAGAGACTGAAGCAGCTGCAACTAGTGGGTATAGAAGTTCTAATGAGAAATAAAGGTAAGGAATTGAAGGAGCTATTCTCAGTTTTTAATATCTTCTCAAGATGTGAAAAAGGGAGGAAACAAGTCTAGAATCTTTTATATTTCTATTATATAGAATGCTTACATATTTAAAGCTTTGGATTGCTAATAAAGTCTGAGTATAAGAAAGGAAACCAATGCAGAGGTGCACACACTTACAAACACACATGCAAACACACACAACCCTAATCCAGGTCAGGGAACCTCACAAAACAAAGACAGAAAGGAATGTGGGGGAATAAGCACACTGCCAGAATAAAGACGAAGTGGCAGGAGAGATAGAAGTAATGCATATGAGGGTTCAGCATATTGATTTGTTTGGATATTTTCATAATATTTGTTATTATTTCTATCAGTGTCCAGTATTATTATAAGTACTTCAGTCTACCCATATAGTTGTAAAAGTATATTGAGCGTTGACAAGCACCTTCCTTTGACTGATGTACTGAGCGCTGACAAACATTTTCCTTTCGGGTGTGACTGGTACTTCTGCCTTACAAGCTGATGGAAAAGAGCTGAAAAAATTGAATTCTGTTTTCTTTGAAAGTATAAAGAAAGAAATCTTAATTTTGAAAAAGAATAAAGAGAATCCCATTATCATCTTACTTTTTCAGAATAGCCACATCCTGGAAAAGTATGATGCTAAAGGAAATACAAGATATCTTGCTGCATGCTTAGGAAAAAGAGAATTGAAGCTTTAATATCATCCAACCTATAGTTAGATCATTGGCTATAAAATGAGTTTAACTTCATTTCCATGGAATCTAAGCACCTTATTTTTATTACATTTACTTTATCACACATTTATTATACACCGGTAGCCTCTAACATCTACAAAGGACACATCTAGAAAGGACATATCTAGGCTCACCAATGTCAGGGTTAATGTGTTTAAGTTCTCCCTCTTTTGTTGTATTTTGCATTAACATTCCTAGTAAATTTTAGTGGTATGAACCCACCATATGTGCATAGCTCAAATTTGGTAAGCTGTACAATGCACACCTACAACCTAAGGGTAAGAAATGTGATGCTGTAAGATTATTTGGCTAGACTTTTAAAAAAGGTAAAACATAGCCAACTAAAAACAGGATAAGAAAATGTGAAAATTAGAGTCATGCAAAATAATACCTCATACACAGCATTGAAAGATTTCAGGTATATAGGATGTAGTAAATTTTGAATTAGTTTGAGAAAAGTTTCAAAAATTCAGTCCAGGTTCCATTAGTGACTCAAAATATGACCTATGAATATTCCTTGCAATTGTTTGTTCAACTATGTAAAAATTTATGTTCTTGAAAGCACACAATAAACCACATTAACAGTCATTGCATATTAAGTGCATTTGGAAAGCCTTTAGGGGTCAACGGTTTTGAAATTCTCAACGTAATAAAAAATCCAAAACATATATCTTTTTCTGCTAGTCTAGTTGAGTAAGTATTCATCTCACAGTAAATACCCAGAATATTTTCTACAGTTGTCTAAAGTTCATTATATGAAGACACTTTCTCGTTTTCCTGATAAAATTCATTTTTATCAACTATCACAAAGTATGAATTTCTATATCCTCTGCAATCTCAACACCAAAGCAATGTTATTTCCAACTAGTCATAAACTGAGGATGGAAAGAGATTAGTGGTAGAAGAGAGAAGGGTTTTTGCTGTGAAATTTATTATCTTAAATGCCAGTGGTTTGGTTCCCAGATAGCTTGAGGATGATATAATTTATTATATTCAGTACCAGGAGAAGTGTAGAGATTTCACTAAATGCAGGGAGATAAGGCAGAAAACAATAACTAAAATAACCACTGAAACTCAAGCAGTACTGGAGAATTACTAATACCAAAGAGAGAAATGCAGTGGACAGATCAGTTACTGTAAGAATAATCTTGGTATTTTTTTGACACTATATCTGTTTCAAATCAAAATGAGTCAGGGCTGAGCTTCATTAATAACTTCAATATAGTTTGGCTGCATCCCCACCTTAATCTCACCTTGAACTGTAGTTCCCATAATCCCCACACATTGTGGGAGGGAACTGGTGGGGTGTAATTGCATCACAGGGAAAGTACCCTCATGCTGCTCTCATGATGGTGAGTGAGTTCTCTCTTGAGATCTGATAATTTTACAAGGGGCTTTTTCCCTTTTGCTCGGCACTTCTCCCTCCTGCCGCCATGTGAAGAAAGACATGTTTTCTTCCTCTTTTACCATGTTTATAAATTTCCTGAGGCCTCTCTAGCCTTGCTGAACTCTTAGTCAATTAAACCTCTTTCCTTTATAAATTGCCATCTCAGGTATGTCTTTATTCACAGCATGAGAATGGATTAATACAAGCTTCAAGTGTTCTTCAAAGTTCAAATAGTACAATTCTGAATATGTGAAAAGAATAATGGGAAACTTTACAGCTATCTACATGCAAACATCATAATTTCTGGCATTAGCATTTTATGAATTAAAGTATGCATTCATTTTTTGGAATGAAGGCCAAAATAGAAGTTCATCTCTCTTTCATATAGAGTCCAAAAATAAATGGTCTAGGACTGATATGGTGTTTTACTATATTAGAGACCAAGGGCCTTTATTTCTTCTTGCTAATGCGTTACATATCTCCCAATCTTAGATAACTTCTCTTTAGCTCCTGCTAAGCCATTCATATTCAGCCAGTCAGAGTTCTTCCCAAAGTTAATTTGGCCTATGCCTAGGAATGAACAAAGACAGCTTGGAGGTTAGAAGCCAAAGGGAGTTGATTAGGTTAGATCTCTTTCACTGTCATAATTTTCTCAGTTATAATTTTTGCAAAGGTGATATCAAGAGTAGTTTACACACCACAGTTATAGTGTTATAAATTTCTAGTTTTCTGTGTACTCAGTATTACCAGTGATTTGTTATTGTTGTTTTTCTTTTTTTAACCTTCAGATGATTTCTTATTTCTCATTAATATTCTTTTCTTTCTGATTGAAGTACTCTCTTTAGCATTTCTTACAGGACAGATGTGGTGTTGATAAAAAGTCCCTCAGCTTTTGTGTATCTGAGAAGGTAATTCTCCTTCATCTTTGAGGGATATTTTCACAAGATATGCTATTCTAGGGTAAAACTTTTTTCTTTCAACACTGTAAATATGCCATGCCACTCTCTCCTGGCCTGTAAATTTTCCATTGAAAAGTTTGTTGCCAGACATATTGGAGCTCCATTATATGTTATTTGTTTCTTTTCTCTCTAGTATCTTTTCTTTGTCCTTTACCTTTGCGTGTTTGATTACTGGATGCCTTGATGTATTCTTTGAGTTATATCTGATTGGTGTTCTATATCTTTCTTGCACTTGAATGATAGTATCTTTCTCTAATTTTAAAGAGTTTTCTGATGTTATCCGTTTGGATAAACTTTCTACCTCTATCTTTTTCTGTACTTCCTCATGAAGTCCAATAATTCTTAGATTTGCCCTTTTGAGGTTATTCTCTACACCTTATTGGCATGCTTCATTTTTATTCTTTTTTTCTTTTTCTTTTTTGCCAATTCTGACTGTATTTTGAAATAGCCTGTTTTCAAGCTTTATTCCATTATTTCTTCTGTTTTATCAGTTCTGCTACTGAAAGACTCTTGTGCATCTGTCAGTATGCCAATTAAATTTTTCACCTCCAGAACTTCTGCTTTATTCTTTTAAATTATTTCAATTTTTTGTTAAATTTATTGGTAGAATTCTGAATTCTTTCTCAGTTTTATCTTGAATTTCTTTGAATTTTCTTAACAAGGTTATTTTTAATTTTCTGTCTGAAAGTTTACATATCTGTGTTTTCTCACAATTGGTCCCTGTTGTCTGATTTAGTGTATTTGTTGAGGTCATGTTCACTTGGATGGTCTTGATACTTGTAGATGTCCTTCTGTGTCTGGACATTAAAGAAGTAGGTATTTACTGTAGTCTTCTCAGTCTGGGCTTATTTGTATTCATCTACCTTGGGAAGGCTTTCCAGATATTTGAAAGGATTTGAGTGTTGTTGATCTAAGCTATATCTACTTTAGGGGTCACCCCAAGGTCAGTAATGCTGTAGTTCTTGCAGACTCAGAGAGGTATCCCCTTGATGGTCTTGAACAAGATCCAAAAGAATTCTATGGATTGCCAGGTAGAGACTCCTTTTCCTTTCTTCACTCTCCCCCAAACAAATGAAGTCCTCTGTCTATGTTCTGAGCCATCCGGAGCTGGGGATGGAGTGACATAAGCACACTTGTGGCCACCCCTAGTAAAAGTGTACTGGGTTACTACCACTGCTGGGGCATAGGGGAGGGGTCAATGATTAAAGACTGTTTTTCTACCACTGCAGTACCTCTTTTAGTGATAGGAAATTAAAACCAACTACTGTGAGTACTCACCTGATTTTTAGTTCTTAAGAAGGTGCTTATTTTGTGTGTAGATAGATTTAAATTCTTATCCTTGTGGGAAACTGTTTGGCGGAAACTTCTATTTTGCTATCTTACTCCACCCCAGATCCTGATTTCAATTCTTTTTGATAAGTACTTAGAAGTTAAATGGCTGGATTATATAGTAATTTTATTTTTAATTTTCTGAGGAACTTCTATTTTATTTTCCATAGTGGCTGCACTATTTTACTTTTCCACCAAGAGTGTACAGGTTTCCAATTTTTCACATCCTAGCCAAGATTTGTTATTTTTCTTTCTTTAATATAATGGCCATTGTCACAGGCATGAGGTAATATTTCATTATAGTTTTAATTTGCATTTCTCTGATGATTAGTGATGTTGAGAATATTTTTATATATCTGTTAGTCATTTGTATATGTCTTAGGAGAAATGTCCATTAAAGTCTGTTGTCCATTCTTTAAATAAATTGTTTGTTTTCTTGATATTGATTTGAATTCCTAATATATTTTAGATATTAATCCTTTATCAAATATAAGTTTTGCAATATTTCCCACCATTCTATATATTGCCTTATTACTCTGTTTATGCTTCCTTTGCCATGTAGAAGCTCTTTAGTCTTTGATGTAGTCCCACTTGTTTATTTGCTTTTGTTGTCTCTTCTTTGGTGTTACATACAATAAATCATTGCCAAGACCAGTGTTATAAAGGTCTTATCCTGTGTTTTTTTTCTAGAAGTTTTATGGTTTCAAGTTTACCCAGAGATATAGTTTTAATATGTTCAGTTATTTTGTCCATTTTGAGTTGATTGTTGACTTGGTTTTCTTTTTTTCTTTCCGATTGTCCTAGCTAAGAATTCCAGTAACATCGTTGTATAGATAGAAGTTGCAAGAGTGGGCATCCTTGTCTTGTCCCGTATCTTAGATGAAAAGCTTTCAGGTATTTCCCTTTGAGACTAATGTTACTAGTGAGATTTTCATATATGGACTTTATTATGTTGAAGTAATTTTCTTCTAATTTGTTGAGTTTCTTTTGTTGTTGTTGTTGTTTTTTGATAGGGAGTTATTTTGCCAAATGCTTTTTCTGGATCTATTTAGGTGTTCATATAAATTTTATCCTCTGTTATGTTAAAGTGGTGTATCACATTGATTGCTTCTTGTATGTGGAACCATCTTTGCATCCCAGGGACAAATTCCACTTGATAATGGTATAGCACTTTTCATGTGCTATTGAATTCGGTTTGCTAGTATAGTCAGCCCTCTGTTTCTGTGGGTTCAGTATCTGTGGACTCACCCAATCATGGATCAAAAATATTTTTTAAAAAATGGATCATTGCATCTGTACTAAACATGTACAAATTTTCTTGTTGTTGTTTCCTAAACAATAAAGTATAACAACTATGTATATAGCATTTACATTGTATTAGATAATATAAGTAATCTAGAGATAATGTAAAGTATATGGGAGAATGTGTGTAGATTATATGCAAATACTACAACATTTTATATAAGGACTTGAGCATCTGTGGATTTGGGTATCCACAGTGAGTCCTGAAACCAATCACCCACAGAAGGACCACTACATTTGGTTGAGGATTTTTGCATTTATATTCATCAGAGTTATTGGCTAGCAGTTTTATTGTAGAGTTTTTGTCTGATTTTGGTAACATAGTGATGCTGGCCTCACAGAATAATTTAGGAAGTGTTTCTTTTTTCTTTCTTTCTTTTTCATTTTTGGTAGAGTTTGGGAAGAATTGTTGTTAATTCTTATCTACATGTTTAGCAGAATTATCTAGTGAAGACATGAGGTCCTGTGCTTTTCTTTGTTGAGAGATTTTTTTGGTCATTGATTGAATCTCCCTGTTAATTATTAGTCTGTTAAGATTTTATATTTTTTAATGATTCTGTTTTGATAAGTAATATGTATCTAGAATATACATATCTCTTTTAGGTTATCCAATTTTTGGCTTACTATTGCTCATAGTAATCATTTATAATCTTTTTTAAATTTTCACAATGTCGGTTTTAATATCTCCTATTTCATGCCAATTTTATTTATTTGAATCCTTCCTTTTCTTTTATTCTTAGTTAATATAGCTAAGAATTTGTCAATTTTGTTGTTTTCAAAAATCTAATTATTAGTTTCAATGATTTTTTTCTGTTTCACTATTCTTAAGTTTTCTTATTTCTGCATCAATCTTTATTATTTCCTCTGTGCTACTAGAGTTTGCCTTAATTTTTTTCTAGTTCTTTCAGGTGTAAAGTTAGTTTTGTTGTTGTTCTTAGATCTGTCTTTTTTTTTTTTAATGTAGTCATTTGCTACTTTAAACCTCCCTTTTTGTATTGTTTTGCTGTATCCCAGAAATTTTTGTTTCTTATATTTTTATTTTTGTTTGTCTCAAGATGTTTTCTAATTTCCTTTTTGATTTTCTCTTTGACTCATTAATGTTTTTCGGGAGTGTTTTATTTAACTGCCATGTACTTGTAAATTTTCTTTTCCTTATTTCTGCCTTTATTCCATTGTGGCCAGAAAAGATACTTGATATAATTTAATCTTCTAAATTTGTTAAGATTTGCTTTGTGACCTAATGTGATCTGTCCTGGAGAATGTTCCATGTAAACTCGAGAAGAATATGTATTCTGCTGTTGTCAGGTAGCATGTTTGTATGCATCTGTTAGGTCTATTTGATCTATAATATTGTTCAATTTTGAAATATTTTTCTGTTTTCTAATTAATCTCCTGCCTAAATGTTTCATTGTTTATTAAAAGTTGGGTATTGAAATCCCCTATTTTTGTATTGCTGTTTCTTCCCTTTGTCCTGTCAATTATTGCTTTATATATTTGGGTACTCTGATGTTGGGTGCAATATATTTATAATTATTATGTCTTCCTGGTGAATTAGCCCTTTTATTATTATATAATGTCCTTATTTTTTTAATTCAAATTTTGACTTAAAGTCTATTTTGTCTGATATAACTATGGCCAATGCTGCTCTGTTTCGGCTACCATTCTCATAGAATATCATTTTTTCAATCCCCTTACTTTCAGCCTATGTGTATCCCTAAATCCAAAGTAAATCTCTTGTAGACAGCATATAGTTGGTCTTAATTTTTCAAAAAGTATTTAGCCGCTCTGTCTTTTCATTGGGAATTTTAATCCATTTGCATTTATACTGATAGAGATAAACTTACTCTTGCGATTTTGTTAATTATTTTCTGTTTACCTTGCAACCTTTTGTCCCTTTTTTCTTTCTTCTTCTCTTCCTTTGTTTTTCATTAATTTTTTTGTGGTGACATGGTTTGATTTCTTTTTCATTTTCTATTGTGTATCTTCTATAAGGTTTTTTTTGTTGTTACCATGGTGTTTCTAGAAAACATCTTATAAATATGTTTATATTTTAATGTTTTAATAAAAAAAGTTTTTATTTTAATTTATAACAACTTAATTTAACTTCGTACAAAACTGAACTCTTTTGCTTCTCCCATGCACACATCATTTTATTTATGTCACAAATTACAGCTTTTTATTGTGTATCTATTAGCACACTGTTATAGTTATTTTCATACTATTTTCTTTTAATTTCTATGGCAGAATTCACAGTGATTTAAGTACTATTTTAAAAATATTACAATATCCTGTATTTGTCTCTATATTTACTTTTCTTATAAACTTTATATTTTCATATGCTTTTGTGTTACTCTGGCATCCTGTCACTTCACCTTGAAAGACTCTATTTAAAAATTTTTGCTACACAAGTCTAGTGTTGATAAACTCTCTCAGAGCTTATTTATCTGAGAAAGTATTTTTTTATTTTTCATTTCTGAAAGGCAATTTTGTCAGATATAGTGTTGTTGGTATCCAGGATTTTCTTTTTCCAGCACTTTGAATATAGATTCACACTTCTTCTTTTTTGTTTTTTTTCTTTTATAATCATATTTCTTTCTAGAATGTAAGGGTTCTGCTGACAAATCTGCTGAAAGTCTTATTGGGCTGCTTATATATTATGAGTTTTCTTTCTCTTGCTGCTTTCAAAATTTTCTTTGTCTTTGACTTTTGGCAATATAGTTACACTCTTTCTCAGTGTGAATTTACTTGAATTTATTCCAGTTGTAGTTCTAGTTGCAGTCTGTGTGCTTCCTAAGTATGGGTGTTCTCTACTTTCTTTAGACTTGGAAAATTTCATAAATTATTTTTTCAAATAAGCTTTCTGTCACATTCATTCTCTTTTCTCATTCTTGGTCTTCTGTAATGAGTATATTGGTTTGCTTTATGGTATTCCATAAATATATGCTTTCTCTATTCTTTTTTATTTTATATTTTTGTTACTCTCACTGGATAATTCCAAATGACCTTTCTTCAGGTTCAGTGGTTATTTTTTCTGCTTAATTAAATATGTAGATAAACCCCTTTAGTGAGTTTTTCAATTCAGTTACTGTATTCTTTAGCTCCAAAATTCTTATTTTTTAATATATTTTATATATTTTTTTGATACTCTCATTTTATTCATGCATAGCCTTCATAGTTTACTGAATTCTTTATTTTAGTTACATGGAATTCTTTGTCAGGTTATGCAAATACCTGTTTTTCTTTATGGTTGATATCTGGAGATTTATTTCCTTGATTGGATCATATTTTTGTTTCTTTCTGAGACTTTTTGCTTTGTATTTGAATCTACACATTTAAAAAACAACCCCTTCTTTTTTTCTTTATGAACTGTCTTCATAAAGAGAAAGATCAGCAATCAATCCAGCTAGAGATTCTCGGTGCCCTTTGTACCTGATATGGTTTGGCTCTGTGTCCCCACCCAAATTTCATCTTGAAAAGTAACATGAACTAAAATCCCCATGTGTTGAGGGAGGGACCTCGAGGAGGTGATTAGATCGTGGGGGTATCCCCTTGTCCTGTTCTTGTGATAGTGACTTCTCACAAGATCTGATGGTTTTATAATGGGCTTTTCCTCCAGTTACTCTGCACGCCTCTCTCCTACTACCTTATGAAGAAGGACATGTTTGCTCTCCCTTTCACCACAATTGTAAAGTTGCCTGCAGCATCTGCAGCTATGTGGAACTGTGCATCAATTAAACCTCTTTTCTTTGTAAATTACCCAGCCTCAGACAGTTCTTTATAGCAGTCTATAAATGAATTAATACAATAAATTGGTACTGCAGAGAGTGGGGTGCTTTTATAAGGATACCTGAAAATGTGGAAGTGACTTTGGAACTAGATAACAGGCAGAGATTGGAACAGTTTGGAGGGCTCAGAAGAAGATAGGAAAATATGGGAAAGTTTGGCACTTCCTAGTGACTTGTTGAATGGCTTTGACCAAAATGCTGACAGTAATATGGACAATGAAGTCTAGGCTGAGGTGGTCTCAGATGGAGATGAGAAACTTGTTGGGAACTAGAATAAAGGTGATTCTTGCTATGCTTTAGCAAAGACACTGGTGGCATTTTGCCCCACCCTAGAGATCTGACCTTGAGAGAGATGATTTAGGGTATCTGGCAGAAGACATTTTTAAGTGGCAAAGCATTCAAGAGGAAGCTGAACACAAAAGTTTGGAAAACTTGCAGCCTGATGATGTAATAGAGAAGAAAAATCAATTTTCTAGGGAGAAATTCAAGCCTGCTGCAGAAATTTGCATAAGTAACAAGGAGCCTAATGTTAATCATCAAGAAAAGGGGAAAATGTCTCCAGGGCATGTCAGAGATCTTCATGGCAGCCCCTCTTATTACAGACCAGGAGGCTTAGAGGGAAAAAATGGTTTTATAGGCCAGGCCTAGGATCTCCCTGCTGTGTACAGCCTAGGGATTTGGTTTCCTGTGTCCCAGTCACTCTAACTGTGGCTAAAAGGGGCCAAGGTATAGCTTGGGCCATGGCTTCAAAGGATGAAAGCCTAAAGCCTTGGCAGCGTCCAACGACCTGCAGTCGTTGAGCCTGCAGGTGCACAGAAGGCAAGAATAGAGGTTTGGGAACCTCTACCTAGATTTCAGAGGATGTATAGAAACTCCTGGATATCCAGGCAGAAGTTTGCTACAGGGGTGGGGCCCTCAGGGAGAACCTCTCTTAGGGCAATGCAGAAGGAAAATATGGGTTTGAAGCCTCCACACAGAGTCCCCACTTGGGCACTGCCACAGCTCCCACATGGATCTGTGAAAAGAGGGCCACCATCCTCCAGAACCTAGAATGGTAAATCCACCAATAGCTTGCACTGCACATCTGGAAAAGTACCAGACACTGAACACCAGCTCATGAAATTAGCCAGGAGAGAGGCTATACCCTGCAAATCCAAAGGGGCGGAGCTGCCTGAGATGATAGGATCCCATCTCTTGCATCAGTGTGACCTGGAAGTGAGACATTGAGTCAAAGGAGATTATTTTGAAGCTTTAAGATTTAATTACTGCCTCACTGGTAATCAGAATTGCATGAGGCCTGATCCTCTTTGTTTGGACCAATTTCTCCCATTTGGAACATGTGTATTTACCCAATTCCTGTATCTCCGTTGTACTGAGAAAGTAAATAACTTACTTTTGACTTTACAGGATCATAGGCAGAAGGGACTTGCCTTGTCTCAGATGAGACTATGGACTTGGGCTTTTGGGTTAATGCTGAAATGAGTTAAGATGTTGGGGAACTGTTGAGAAGGCATAATTTTATTTAGAACTGTGAGAAAGACAAAATTTGGGAGGGGACAAGGGTGGGATGATATGGTCTAGCTCTACGTCCCCACCCATATCTCATCATGAATTGTATTCTGAATTGTAATCCCTACGTGTTGGGGAAGGGACCTCATGAGTGGGGATTAAATGATAGGGGTGGTCCCCCCATTGCTGTTTTTGTGATAGTGAGTGCTCATGAGATCTGATGGTTTTATAAGTGGCTATTCCTCACTTTGCTCTGTTACGATTTCTGTTCTTTTGCATTTGCTGAGGAGTGATTTACTTCCAATTATGTGGTCAATTTTAGGGTAAATGTAATGTGGTACTGAGAAGAATGTATATTCTGTGGATTTGGGGTGGAGAATTCTGTAGATGTCTACTAGGTTTGCTTGGTCCAGATCTGAGTTTAAGTCCTGGATATCCTTGTTAATTTTCTGTCTTGTTGATCTGTCTAATATTGACAGTGGAGTGTTAAAGTCTCTCACTATTATTGTGTGGGAGTCTAAGTCTTTTTGTGGGTCCTTAAGAACTTGCTTTATGTATCTGGGTGCTCCTGTACTGGATGCATATATATTTAGGATAGTTAGCTCTTCTTGTTGCAGTGATCCCTTTACCATTATGTAATGCCCTTCTTTGTCTCTTTTGATCTTTGTTGGTTTAAAGTCCATTTTTTCAGAGACTAGGATTGCAACCCTTGCTTTTTTTGCTCTCCATTTGCTTGGCAAATCTTCCTCTGTCCCTTTATTTTGAGTCTGTGTGTGTCTTTGCATGTGAGATGGGTCTCCTGAATACAGCACACCAATGGGTCTTGACTTTTAATCCAGTTTTCCAGTCTGTGTCTTTTGATTGGGGCATTTAGCCTGTTTATATTTAAGGTTAATATTGTTCTTTTCAAATAATCCTGTATTTCTTGGAAGCTTTGTTCATTTCTTCTCTCTTTTTTCTCTAATCTTGCCTTCTCATTTTGCTTCTTTGAGTTGGTCTTTAATCTCTTATATTCTTTCTTCTGCTTGATCAGTTCAGCTACTGAAACTTAAGTATGCTTCACAAAGTTCTCAAGCTGTATTTTTCAGCTCCATCAGGTCGTTTATGTTCTTCCCTAAGTTGGTTATTGTAGTTAGCATTTCATCTAACTTTTTTCAAGGTTCTTAATTTCTTTGCATTGGGTTAGGACACGTTCCTTTAGCTCAGAGAATTTTGTTATTACCCACCTTCTGAAGCCTGCTTCTGTCAATTCATCAAAGTCATTCTCCATCCAGTTTTATTTCCTTGCTGGTGAGGAGTTGTGATCCCTCGGAGGAGAGGAAACATTCTAATTTTTGGTGATTTCATCCTTCTTGTGCTGATTTCTTTCCATCTTCATGGATTTATCTACCTTTGGTCTTTGAAGTTACTGACTTTCAGTTGGGGTCTCTGAGTGGACATCCTTTCTGTTGGTGCTGTTGATGTTGAAGCTATTTCTTTCTGTTTTTTAGTTTTCCTTCTAACAGTCAGGCCTCTCTGCTGCGGGACTGCTGGAGGTTCACTCCAGACCCTGCTTTCCTGGGAATCAGTAGTCGGGGCTACAGAACAGTAAGGGTTGCTGCCTGTTCCTTCTTCTGGTATCTTCGTCCCGGAAGGATACCTGCCAGATGTCAGTCAGAGCTCAGAGAAGTTTGTTATTACCCACCTTCTGAAGCCTGCTTCTGTCAATTCATCAAACTCATTTTCCATCTAGTTTTGTTCCTTTACTGGTGAGGAGTTGTGATCCCTTGGAGGAGGAGAAGCATTCTGGTTTTTGGTGATTTCATCCTTTTTTCACTGGTTTCTGCCTGCAGAGGTATTGCTGAGCTGCCGTGGGCTCTGTCTAGTTGCTGTGTAAACCTCTTTGTGATTTTGTTTACACAGTTAAGGTCAGAACTGCCTCAGTATGGCAGACTGCCTCAGTAATGGCAGACTGCCTTGGTAGTGGTGGATTGCCTCGGTAATGGTGGACTGCCTCAGTAATGGTGGATGCTGCTCCCCCAACGGAGCTCAACCATTTCACTTCAAGCTCAAACTGCTGTGCAGGCTGTGAAACTCTAAAGCCAGTGTATTTCAGATTGCTGGTCTTTGTGTGGGTGGGACCCGCCGAGCCAGATCATCTGGCTCCCTGATTTCAGCCCCCTCTTTTTCAGGGGAATGTGTTGTTCTGCCTTTCAAGTGTTCTAGGCACCAGTTAAAACAGCCACCTGCGGCACTTGTTGGCTGGCGGGAATCTCCTAGTCTGTGGGCCGTAAAGACTGTGGGGGGAGAAGCAGTATCTGAACCAGAGTGCCAGAATGGCTGGAAAAGCCCCTGATGGCCTCCATTTGGTAGGAGACAGGGTCCTCCAGTCCACTGCACTTCCCAGGTGAGGCTGCGCTCCACCCTGCCTCAGCTCTCCCTCTTTGGGCTGCACCCATTGTCCAACCAGTCCCATTGAGATGCACCTGGTACCTCAGTTAGAAATGTGGCGATCACTCACCCTCTGCATCGCTCTCACTGGGAATTGTGCTCTGGAGCTTTTCCTGCTTGGCCATCTTGATGGAGCTCCTCATGCAGTTCTTTATAGCAGCATGAGAACAGACTAATACAGTAACTTTTCTATAGATATATTTTCTCTGGACCTGTGTGTGTAAATTCCTAATTACAGGAATTTACTGGTTTCTTTATTTAGCAGCTTATACTATTTTGCATCCTCTGGTGTCTGTAGTATTGCAGACTCTCTTCAGTTGCTTCAAGCCTCCTAGCTCACTTTTGTGCTGGATGGTCCTCAGGCTTTTAGAGTATGCTGAGTTCTATCAATACTCTGAGTGGGAAAAGACAGAAATCTGTTTCTTGGACAATCCCTCCAAAAGGCAGAATGTTGGATGCCCATTCTACTCTTCTCTTTTCCAGCTGGGGGAGAGGCTACCAAACAGCACTGGCCTCTGTTCGCAATACTGTGGGTCTTCCAGAGCAACAGCAAACTAGTCAAATCTCTTTTGTTCTTAGTAATATCTAGGCATCTAGAATATGCTAGTTTCCATTAATTCTTTGAAACAGGTGAGACAGAAACTAATTTCTTGGGCAGTCCCTAAAAATGCTCAAACATTGAACATGTTCTCCAATTTTTGTTTTCCAAAGCTAAAGATAGAAGTTGAGCACTTTCTCTCTCTTATTCTGTGCTGAGGCAGGAGAGGGAATATGGTGAGTGAGTGCATGTATGTGTGTTAGTTTTAACTATGGCCTTTGTTTTCAGTGGGATTCTACCTGGCACCCTTTCCTGTCAGTGCTTAGATTCTGGCAAGACTAGCTAGTCTGTCAGCCAATAATCCCCCAACCTCACACAAAGTCACAATGTTGGACATATAGTTCAGTCTTCTCTATCTCTTCCCAGCAATAAAACCAGGAGCTGGGAGTTTTCTGATTGCCTCATGCTGTCAAAGGGTGGTACTGTGGTAAGTGCCATTAATTTTCCTGCTGTCTCATGTTTCCCAGGAGTACAGGAGCCTCTGAACTTGTTTTTGATTTCTTACAAATGGAATTGGTCTATATATTGTTGTTGAATCCATGTCTTCATGATAAGAGGAGGGTCTGGGAATTCCTGTTTCGCCATTTTATTCCCATTGTTCCCTGAAGTAACCCATCTTATCACAACACTCTACTCAAAACTATTTACATCCCTAGA
This sequence comes from Alouatta palliata, assembly GCA_004027835.1. NCBI lineage: Eukaryota > Metazoa > Chordata > Mammalia > Primates > Atelidae > Alouatta > Alouatta palliata. Next base: position 39,882 of record PVKV010007026.1, on the reverse strand, counting down.
ACCCTGGGAGTATTTTCATAAAAAACGTAACAGATGGTGGTACTTAATCAAACATCTTCATCAAATGTGCCCATTTTGTCCTGTGCAGAAAACAAATGAATCTTAAAGAATGGCAATAGCATATCATAAACTTTACTTAAAAAGTACCTCTGATTGAAGCTGTTCTTTTTATTTTTCAATGTATTTTTTTCTCTATACCAATTAGAAAAATACTTACCTAAAGTAATGTGGTTTTAACTGACAAAAACATCTATTTACCTTTATTGTTTTATCTCAGAGCAATATTAACTCTCCCACTCTATGGGGCAATCAGTTTAAAATGTATCTGCATCCGGAGACACATTATGTTTATTCAGTACATTGATGATATCATAGTGATTGGCTAAGGTGAGGACACAAGTAACAAATACTCTAGATGCCTTTATAACACATGTATATAATATTAAATGCCATATGCAAGCCATGAAAACAGGGATCTGCTGATTTAATAATGCTTTTATATGGTCTAGGGTAGCATTCAGGAAACATGTTCTGTATAGACTATGATATGGTTTGGCTCTGCGTCCTCACCCAAATCTCATCTTGAATTGTACTCCCCATAATTCCCACGTGTTGTGGGAGGAACCCGGTAGGAGATAATTTGAATCATGTTGGCAGTTTCCTCCACACTTTTTTCATGGTAGTGAATAAGTCTAACAAAATCTGATGGTTTTATTAAAGGTTTCCACTTTTGCATCTTCCTTATTTTCTTTTGCTGCCACCATGTAAGAAGTGCCTTTTGCTTTCTGCCATAATTCTGAGGCTTCCCCAGCAATGGGGAACTGTAAGTCCAATTAAACCTCTTTTTCTTCCCAGTCTCATGTATTTCTTTATCAGCAACATGAAAAGGAACTAACTAATAGAGACTAGATAGTAAATATGTAGCCTTGTAATTCATATGGTCTGTGAATTCACATCTGGCTTTGTAATTCACATAGCCTGTGCCACAACTGCTCAACTCTACACATGATATGTACATAGTCATAGACATTAAATAGATAAATGAACAGGTGATGCTGTGTTCTAGTAAAACTATGTACAAAAACAGGTGGGAAGTTGGATTTAGACTAAAGCTGCTGACTTCTAGTCTAGGACATCTAAAAATAACTTGGCAAAGTAAAAGACCTCATATTACACCTTCCATTAATCTTTTTCTTTATGTGTGTTTGGTGTAATTGATATCTCAAAGACTAAGTGGAGTGTGTTTATATTCCACAAATGCATTTCTAAAGATTTTTTTCCCTATTTCCTTAGATATTTACTAAATTTTTCTTTATTTAATTTATTATGATAAAGATATTTCCTCTTAATATAGCCAATACAGAGTTTTAATTCTTTCTGCTTTTGGTTTTCCTGCATTATTATTATTTCCTGCATATATTATCTCTGACAACTCCATTTTGATCTGAGTCTTGTACCTTATTTTAGGCTATATTATTTTCTATATTTTGTTGAGAGCACAAGGCATATACAATTTAACAGTTTCTTTTGTTTATTTGTAGTAGAACCTTTTCTATCGCATGCTTATCTTATACATCTTTCCTTATTTTTTAATTATGAAATCTTTCACACACTCTGTGTTGTTGCTGTTTTCCTCTTGACTCTTTATCAAAGAATAAAATATCTATTTATGTATGCCAGTCCTATTTGAAACTTCAGGATGAAAGTATTATCTTTGATCCTTAAAACTAGTCACTTGAGTGCATCAAATAACCTTGTTTTTAGATCTTACCTGAGGATGAGTTGATGTGCACAGGCTCTCATTAAACTTCCATTGTCTGGAAAGCATTTACCTAGTGTGACTTTGCTGAAATATCATGAGATGATGACATGTTCACCTGTTCACATTTCTTGTTTCTCAAAATATAGTGAGGAAAATTTATTCCTGCATAGTTTGAAATGCTTTGAAATTCTTAATTTTAAAAAGTAGCTTGTAAACACTAAGTTTTCCAATATGGAGCTCCACATACTTTTTATGAATAAGCCAGAAAATCTTAGGAATGAACAGTCATATTGTCACCTCTATGAGACAATATCCTCAGAATGAATATAAAAGTAAGATACTGAGAGAGAGAGGGTATCTGGCAGGCAAGCTCTGGCTGTCTCAGAAGGCAGTTTGTGTACAGTATTGAATTATGACTATATTTTCTTTTCATCTGCATAGGCTCCAAGGCTCTGATGTAGTAAGTTACCAGGTTTGTGTGTAGAAATTTTCTACTATGTTTCTTTAGTCTGGTAGAGCCTCTGTTTCACAAGTGTAAGTTATTCTGTGGGTCCCTTTTCAATTTGGTTTATCTGTAATGTAGGTGGGCAGTCATTTCTATATGAAAAATGCTGTAAATGTAGCAGATCCTGAAGAAGTGTTACCTTGTTGTTATTGACATATAACTAATCAGATCTTTAGTTATCACACTATTTGAATTTTTCAGTTACTTTCTGTGTTTTTTATTTTTTCATGGGACATCTCCCAAATTAAATAAGTAATTCTTAAACTTAAATGTATGAGGAAAATAAATGTCAGTTTCCTAGTCTCTACCTTTAGAGTACCCGATTTATTAGAACTGAGACGGAACCTAGAAATCAGTATTTTTAGTAAGTCCTCCAAATGATTCTGAGATGGGAAGTCAAGGGTTCACACTTAGAAAAACTATCATAATTTGAAGACCTTTTGAAATTTCTGAATATTTTATATCACAATGAAAAATAGCTGGGTTATTGAATATATTTTCCAGATTACTTCAAGATCTTGGTTTGTCCTGTGGCATAGCTTGGGTACAGACAGGTATAAGAACCTCCTACCTGCAGTTAGAAAGTGACTACTCCCCGTCATTTTTGTCACAGGCAAGGCCGTCAAGAGATTAGAAATGTTAATTATTATTCCCTTGGTCTGAAATGGTCTTTTTTTTTGCAGCTAAGTAGCTCTTAGGAAAAAATAGAATTATCACCATTCTTTAAAAATAACAAAAACTAAATGTTCTCTGTTTAATTTTTAGTGCCAAACTTTTATGGAAACTTAGAATCGAAGGGCTGTTGTACTGGTTTAAGATACACCAAAATAGGAGATAATAATAAGCAATGATTCTTGAACTAAATCTCACTCTACTGCCATGTGTCTAAGTATGTTGTTCTAGTAAATTGGATTAAGTTCCTTTAAATAGTCTCCATTAATATCCGGTCTTAAGTTACTAAATTTCATGTATTTGCTACTTCCAGTGTTAAATGGTATTTTCTTTATATTTTTTTCCTATAAACTACTTGTATATGGGACAGAGTTAATATGCTGGAAATTAGAGTAATGCTCAGACTAAGAAATATTTAATAAATTTTGTTTGCTAAACAGGGCACTTGTCTACTGTGTTTTGGGTTTCTAGAGCATCAAGACTATTTAACAGAAATTCTGTTTATTAAAATGGACCTTATAAGATAAATTCATTTCTGACAGATGAAAGTAAGCCTCATATTTTGTCCATATTATAAAAATAAACCTCATATTTTGTCTGTATTTTATCACAGAAGCTTGGCATTGATTTCAAAAAGTTTGCTCAACCGATAATGGTTACCTCATGTCTAAATATACTACTTCTAATAATCTCTGCAACTTGATTATATTTTCTTCATTTAGTACAATATTGTACCCCTTATCACACATATTTTACCATATCTTATATCATAGTTATTGATCTCTCCAACGTTCTCTTCTCTACTAATTTTTGAGGCTATATATTCTGATAGTCTTATATTTTGCCTATGGTAGATGCTTAAGCTGTGTTAAATGATTTGATTGATGTTTTAAAGATTTCTATAGAAAATTCCTTTATCATGATTACAAATTCCCTCTAAAAGGAAGATTAACTAATATTTTGATTAACCAGAATACCTTCAATAAGTGGGAGCTAAGATTACAATATGTAGTTACAAGTATCCAAAGAACTAGGTACCTATAAATAGATTTTCAGTTAAAGCTGAACTATGCCTGAGATACATGACAATTAGCTATCAGAAGAGATGAGGTGGGTTACTTCATTTTATTGGCAAATAAAATTCTATTTGATGAAAGAATCAATAATAGAAGTTAATAAATTATTTTTCATCTATTTTATATTTTACATCTCATATTGCATATCTATTCAGTATGCCATTGTTTATTTGAAAGTAACACTGTAGATAAAGTTTATTACCCATTTATATGATCAGTTAGAAAAAAGATCAATAAACTGTCATCCTTAAACATTTATTAAGCAGCTTGATACAAACACAACAGTGAATATGGTATAAAAAGATGCTTCTCCTCCAGAGTTTTAGAATAATAGTATCTTCAACCTCTATCAAAATGTGCCTGATGATCTTATTTTCTCCTTGTCCAAACTATTTTTCAAATGGTATCTTGCACAGGGAAATGGCATGCATCCCAACTTACTCTTTCAAAGGTTTAACAAATAATATCCACTGAAAAAGATTATAGCAAATTTGGCTGAAAACAAAAGAAAACAACAGTACATGAAAATGTAAGCTGTAGTCCCTTAAAACTGATCAGTATATGAGTGATCTAAAAATATCACATGCACGGCAAGACTGACTTTGCTCAGCCTGACAGATCTCATTTTGAGATTTGAACTTTGTCCGGTGCCTTTCCGATTTTCCTTCGGTAAATCAGTTTTCTACCATTGCTTTTTTGTGTGACCAGAGGTTCTGCCCTGTTTGTAATTGGGCACTTAATAAAACATCCCTCCTGCTGCCTTTGAGCCTATCAGCCTGTAGTTGTTTAGGTATTCCGTAATTATCCATCTCCCAGTTTATCCTACCCAGAAGAGTTATACTGCAATATGTGTTGCTTCAAAGTGAGTAGATTGGCTGCCCTCCAGGATCTCATTGTCGGTGAAGCCACCATACCACTTAATTAAGTAAGCCTTCCAAAAGAAGCTTCTTTGGAAACCATTTATAAAGTCCTGAGCCGCAAGAGCTCTCACCACTCTATACAATGACAGATCTATCGACTTCCAGTTTCATTCAGTGTTTCAGGCAAATTGAGCTAGGCATCTCCCTCCCAACTTATTGAAAGACACCATGATACATCTGACTCCTTCACCTGAATAATTCCTATACATTCACTAAACACCAGTAAGTGTGTTTTCAGTTTGTATCAGTAATATGCTATATGTTTGGGATACACATTAAAATATAATTAAAGTTTGTGCCTCAATGACCACATCGTCTTATAATTAGGGTAATGTAATATATGCTGTCATAGAGGTTTATAAAGTATATTTTGAAATTAAAGAGGAAAAAGGAGTTACAGCTAACACATAGAACAAGGAGAAAAGTGAAGCAAAGATGAAACAATACCTAGAGGATGGGCAGTATGAAAGGGATTGGCAAAAGGGCCCATTACCATCAAGAGTAACTTTAAGAAAGGATATATGTGCTTAGTATAGCAGTTCAATTAAAAGCATGGCTCAGTGCTTCCAGACCTTGGTTTATCTCAATCCATTTATTTTCAATAACTCAATTCCATAAATATATACATGAACAAAAATGTCCTAAGAAAGTAAATGATTTCCCTAGTGCACACGACTAGTTAGTTACATCTTCAGGTCTACGGTGCAGATTTCCTAAGTCCATGTCCAACTGAAGTGGGGTTATTTAAAAAGTGGGAGGGGAGGAAATCCTAGTGTTAGGAAGTTTTGAATAATGCAAGCCCTCTCCTCAGCATCTCCAGAGACCTTTTTAACACAATACATAGGAACCTGGCATTGGGATTATCATGTGATTTCTCACATACCAACGCTGGAATACAAAGCATTTGTGGTGACAGCATCTTCCAGATTATGGTGAGTTGAGAAAAGTAATATAACCAATTTCCTCTTTTGTCATAAAAACCGTTTATACATAACAAAATAAAGCCAATCTCAACATTTGAGTAAGACGCATATAAGAATTTTATGTAAACTAAGCAAATGGTTAAAAATATAATGTCAGCGAGGAATCGTTTTAATCTTAACTTGCTTCATCTCTCTGTGGACTCTGACGTTGTTGATTAGACACATCATTCATCTTCAGAATTGCTCTTCTATTTATTTTTCTGATAATATTCTGTTACACTCTCCTGGTCTGCTTTTACCTTCTGTTTGCGCCTTCTCATTTATCATTTAGGGTTCCTCTTTCTCTTCTCTTTGTTTAAATGTTGATGTTCATTGAGATTCCATTTTTAGGTATTTCTTTCTTTTCACTTTGGGTGATACTACCCAAATGCATACAATTTCAATGAGTTATTTTTAATTGTACCACTTGGCCAATGCTAGAAAACATCCAAATACATTTTTTGTTTGAATGCCAATAGGGGCTTGACCCAAACAAATTTAAAGCATAACTCACTTTCTCAAACCTGTTCCTCTTCCTGTATCCCCTGTCTTTTGAAATAGCACCAGCTATCTAAGTCAGAAACCTAGGGTCTTCTTAGATACCTCCTATGTACGCAGCCCCTTGTCACCAAGTGCTCCATATGTTACCTTTGCTTGGTTCCCTTACTTTCTATACCCATTGTCATTTTTTATTCACACCCTAACTTCTTCTTTCCTATATAATTGTAACTGCTTATGTTGTCTTTCTTCTCTCCACCTTACTTTTTTTCTTTCTCCTCTCAGCATCTTCAGAGACTTCTTTTCTTTTAATTTCTTTTTATTTTTATATATATAGGCTTTAAGTTCTGGGATATATGTGCAGAACGTGCAGGTTTGTTGCACAGGTATACACGTGCCATGGTGGTTTGCTGCACCCATCAACCTGTCATCTACATTTGGTATTTATTTTAATGTTACCCCTTACCTAGTCTCCCAACCCCCAACAGGCCCCAGTGTGTAATGTTCCCTTCCTGTGTCCATATGTTCTCATGGTTCGGCCCCCACTTATGAATGAGAACATGCAGTGTTTGGTTTTCTGTTCCTGTGTTAGTTTGCTGAGAATGATGGTTTCCAGCTTCATCCATGTCCCTGCAAAGGACATGAATTCATCCTTTTTTATGGCTGCATAGTATTCCATGGTATATATGTGACACATTTTCTTTATCCAGTCTATCATTGATGGGCATTTGAGTTTGTTGGAAGTCTTTGCTATTATAAATAGTGCTACAATAAACTTAGATATCCATGTGTCTTTATGATAGAATAATTTATAATCCTTTGGGTATATACCCAGTAATGGGATTGCTGGGTCAAATGGTATTTCTGGTTCTAGATCCTTCAGGAATTTCCACACTGTCTTCTACAATGGGTGAACTAATCTACACTCCCACCAACAATATGAAAGCATTACTATTTCTCCACATCCTCTCCAGCATCTGTTGTTTCCTGACATTAAATGATCGCCATTCTCACTGATGTGAGATGGTATCTCAATGTGGTTATGATTTGCATTTCTCTAATGACCAGTAATGATGAGCTTTTTTTCATGTTTATTGGCCACATAAATGTCTTCTTATGAGAATTGTCTGTTCATATCCTTCACCCACTCTTTGCTGGAGCTGTTTGTTTTTTTTCTTGTAAATTTGTTTAAGTTCCTTGTAGATTCTGGATATTAGCCCTTTGTCAGATGGATAGATGGCAAAAATTTTCTCCCATTCTGTAGGTTGCCTGTTCACTCTGGGGATTGTTTCTTTTGCCATGCAGAAGCTCTTTGTGTAATTAGATCTCATTTGTCTATTTTGGCTTTTGTTGCCATTGCTTTTGGTGTTTTAGTCATGAAATCTTTGCCCATGCCTATGCCCTGAAGGGTATTGCCTAGATTTTCTTCTAGGGTTTTCATGGTTTTAGGTCTTACATTTAAGTGTTTAATCCATCTCTAGTTAATTTTTGTATAAGGTATAAGGAAGGGGTCTAGTTTCAGTTTTCTGCATATGGCCAGCCATTTTTCCTAGCACCATTTATTAAATAGGAAATCCTTTTCCCATTGCTTGTTTTTGTCAGGTTTGTCAAAGATCGGGATGGTTGTAGATGTGTGTCATTACTTCAGAGGCCTCTGTTCTGTTCCATTGGTCTGTGTATCTGTTTTGGTACCAGTACCATGCTGTTTTGGTTACTGTAGCCTTGCAGTATAGTTTGAAGTCAGGCAGCATGATGCCTCCATCTTTGTTCCTTTTGCTTAGGATTGTCTTGGCTATATGGGCTCTTTTTTGGTTCTGTGTGAAATTTAAAGTAGTTTTTTCTAATTCTGTGAAGAAAGTCAAGGTAGTTTTTTGGGGATAGTATTGAATCTATAAATTACTTTGGGCAGTATGGCAATTTTCACAATATTGATTCTTATTAACCATGAGCATGGAGTATTTTTCAATTTCTTTGTGTCCTCTCTTATTTCCCTGAGCAGTGGTTTGTAGTTCTCCTTGAAGATCTCCTTCACATCTCTTGTTAGTTGTATTCCTAGGTATTTTATTCTCTTTGTAGCAATTGTGAATGGGAGTTCACTCATTATTTGGCTCTCTGTCTATTATTAGTGTATAGGAATACTTGTGATTTTTGCACATTGATTTTGTATCCTGAGACTTTGCTGAAATTGCTTATCAGCTTAAGGAGATTTGGGGCTGATACGATGGGGTTTTCTACATATACAAACAGGCCGTCTGCAAACAGACAATTTGACTTCCTCTCTTCCTACATGAATACCCTTTATTTATTTCTCTTGCCTGAATGTACTGGCCAGAACTTCCATTACTACGTTGAATAGGAGAGGTGAGAAACATCATCCTTGTCTTGTGCTGGTTATCAAAGTGACTGCTTTCTGCTTTTGCTCATTCAGTATAATATTGGCTGTGAGTTTGTAATAAATAGTTCTTAATATTTTGAGATATGTTCCAACAATACATAGTTTACTGAGAATATTTAGCATGAAGAGTGTTGAATTTTTTCAAAAGCCCTTTCTGCATCTATTGAGATGATCATGTGTTTTTTTCCATTGGTTCTGTTTATGTGATGGATTATGTTTGCTGATTTGCATGTGTTGAACCAGCCTTGCATCCCAGGGATGAAGCTGACTAGATCATGGTGGATAAGTTTTTTATGTGTTGCTGGATTCAGTTTGCCAGTATTTTGCTGAGGATTTTCACATCAATATTCATCAGGGATATAGGTCTGAAATTTTCTTTTTTAGTGGAGTCTCTGCCAGGTTTTGATATTAGGATGATGCTGGCCTCAAAAAATGATTTAGTGAGGAGTCTTGCTTTTTCTATTGTTTGGAATAGTTTTAGAAGAAATGGTACCAGCTCCTTGTACCTCTGCTAGCATTTGGCTGCAAATCTGTCTGGTCCTGGCTTTTTGGTTGGTAGGCTGTTAATTACTGCCTCAATTTCAGAACTTGTTATTAGTCTATTCAGGGATTTGACTTCTTCCTGGTTTAGTCTTGGGAGGTTGTATGTGTCCAGGAATTTATCTGTTTCTTCTAGATTTTCTAGTTTACTGGCATAGAGGTGTTCATGGTATTCTCTGACGGTAGTTTGTATTTCTATAGGATCAGTGGTGATATCCCCTTTATCATTTTTTATTGTGTCTATTTAATTCTTCTCTCTTTTCTTCTTTATTAGTCTGGCTAGCATTCTATTTTCCGGATCTTTTAAAAAAACCAGCTCCTGGATTCATTAATTTTTTGAAGGCTTTTTTGTGTCTCTATCTCCTTCAGATCGGCTCTGATCTTAGTTATTTCTTGTCTTCTGCTAGCTTTTGAATTTGTTTGCTCTTACTTCTCTAGTTCTTTCAATTGTGATGTTAGGGTGTTGATTTTAGATCTTTCCCGCTTTCTCCTGTGGGTGTTTTGTGCTGTAAATTTCCCTCTAGACACTGATTTAAATGTGTCCCAGAGTTTCTGGTACGCTGTGTCTTGGTTCTCATTGGTTTCAAAGAACATCTTTATATCTGCCTTAATTTTGCTATTTGCCCAGTTGTCAATCAGGAGCAGGTTGTTCAGTTTCTATGTAATTGTGCGGTTTTGAGTGAGTTTCTTGATCCTGAGTTCTAGTTTGATTGCACTGTGGTCTGAGAGACTGTTTGTTATGATTTCTGTTCTTTTGCATTTGCTGAGGATTGTTTTACTTCCAATGATGCAGTCAATTTTAGAATAAGTGCGATGTGGTGCTGAGAAGAATATATATTCTGTTGATTTGTGGTGAATAGTTGTGTAGATGTTTATTAGGCCCTCTTGGTTCAGAGCTGAGTTCAAGTCCTGAATATCCCTGTTAATTTTCTGTCTCGTTATTCTGTCTAATATTGACAGTGGTGTGTTGAAGTCTCCCACTGTTATTTTGTGGGAGTCTAAGTTTCTGTTTAGGTCTCTAAGAACTTGCTTTATGTATCTGGGTGCTCCTGTATGGGTGCATATATATTTAGGAAAGTCAGCTCTTCTTGTTGTATTCATTTCTTTACCATTATGTAATGCCCCTCTTTGTCTTTTTTAATCTTGGTTAAAAATGTTTTTTATCAGAGGCTAGGATTACAACTCCTGCTTTTTTTCTGCTTTTTATTTACTTGGTAAATACTCCTCTATTCCTTTGTTTTGAGCCTATGTGTGTCTTTGCACATGAGATAGATCTCTGGAGTACAGCCCACCAATGGGTCCTGACTCTTTATCTAATTTGCCAATCTGTGTCTTTAATTGGGTTATTTAGCTCATTTACATTTAAGGTTAATATTGTTATGTGTGAATTTGATTTGGCCATTCTGATGCTAGCTGGTTGTTTTGCCTGTTAGCTGTTGCAGTTTCTTCATAGTGTCAATGATCTTTACAATTTGGTATGTTTTACAGTGGCTGGTTTTCTTTTCCATATTTAGTGCTTCCTTCAGGAGCTCTTGTAAGGCAGGCCAGGTGGTTACAAAATCTCTCAGCATTTACTTGTCCATAAAGGATTTTATTTCTCCTTCACTTATGAAGCTTAGCTTGGCTGGATATGAAATTCTGGGCTGAAAATTATTTTTGTTAAAAGTATTCAATATTGGCATCCACTCTCTTCAGGCTTATAGGGTTTCTACAGAGAAATTTGCTGTGAGTCTGATGGGCTTCCCTTTGTGGGTAACCCAACCTTTCTCTCTTGCTGCCCTTAGCATTTTTTTCCTTCATTTCAACCTTGGTGAATCTGATGATTATGTGTCTTGGGGTTGCTGTTCTCAAGGAGTATGTTTGAGGTGTTCTCTGTATTTCCTGATTTTGAATGTTGGCCTGTCTTGCTAGGTTGGGGAAGTTCTCCTGGATAATATCCTGAAAAGTGTTTTCCAACTTTGTTCCATTCTCCTCATCATTTTCAGGTACACCAATCAAACGTAGGTTTGGTGTTTTCACATAGTCCCGTATTTCTTGAAGGCTTTGTTTATTCCTTTTTATTCTTTTTTTCTCTAATCTTGTCTTAATGCTTTATTTCCGTAAGTTGATCTTCAATCTCTGACATCTTTTCTTTTTTTTTTTTTCTCTCAGCTTATTTCATCTTGATAAATCTCTAATATCTTTTCTTCTGCTTGTTCAATTGGGCTATTGATACTTGCGTATTGTTCACAAAGTTCTCATGCTGTGTTTTTCAGCTGCATCAGATAATTTATATTCTTCTCTAAACTGGCTATTCTAGTTAGCAATTCCTGTAATCTTTTTTCAAGGTTCTTAGCTTCCTTGCATGGGTTCAAACCATGGGCTCCTTTAGCTCAGAGAAGTTTGTTATTACCCACCTTGTGAAGCATACTTCTGTCAATTCATCAAACTCATTCTCTGACCGGTTTTGTTCCATTGCTGGTGAGAAGTTGTGATCCTTTGGAGGAGAAGCAGCATTCTGGTTTTTGGAATTTTCAGGCTTTTGTGCTGGTTTTTCCTCATTTTGGTGGATTTATCTACCTTTGGTTTTTGATATTGGTGACCTTCAGATGGGGTTTTTGTGTGGCTGTACTTTTTGTTGATGTTGATGTTATTCCTTTCTGTTTGTTAGTTTTCCTTCTAATAGTCAGGCCCCTCTGCTGCAGGTCTGCTGGGGTTTGCTGGAGGTTCACTCCAGACTCTGTTTGCCTAGATATCACCAGCCAAGGTTGCAGAACAGCAAAGATTGCTACATTTTCCTTCCTCTGAAAGCTTTGTCCCAGAGGGGCACCTGCCAGATGCCAGCCAGAGCTCTCTTGTATGAGGTGTCTATCAACTCCTGCTGGGAGGTACCTCCCTGTCAGAAGTCACTGCAGGCAGTCTGTCCCTTAGCAGAGCTCAATCCACTGCTCTCTTCAGAACCAGCAGGCAGAAATGTTTAAAGTCTGCTGAAGCCGTGTCCACAGCTGCCCCTTCCCTCAGGTACTCTGTCCCAGGGAGATGAGAATTTTATCTATAAGCCCCTGACTGGGGCTGCTGCCTTTCTTTCAGAGATGCCCTGCCAGAGAGGAGGAATCTAGAGAGGCAGTATGGCTATGGCGGCTTTGCAAAGTTACAGTGGTTTTCCCCTCACAGTGTCTTTGTTTACTCTCATAGTGTAAACAAAGACACTGTGAGGGGAAAACCACCTACACAAGCCTCAGTAATGGCACACACCCCTCCCCCAACCAAGCTGGAGCATCCCAGGTCGACTTTAGACTGCTCTGCTGGCAGTGAGAATTTCAAGCCAGTGAATCTTAGCTTGTTTGGCTACATAGGGGTGGTATCCGATGAGCTAGACCACTTGGCTTCAAAGACTTTTCTAATATATAAATATGTTTAAAATTCTTCAATACCCTCCTGATTACCTCCAGACAAAAATTTGCATTTCTAAACTCAACCCATTTATGTCAAAAGTTGCAATTATTTGTGTGTGAAAAATTAGACCTTGGCAATGACCTTGAGCAGTAGGATATAAATAACTCCCACAAGCTTAGCGTTCCAATAATGGAACACTATTCATAATTAATCACAAGGGCCTTCAATGTTTATCTCTCACCTAATGTCCCTACACATTCACACGTGTGCCGTTCATCCCAGACACATCACCTGCTACAAGATCTTCATCCCAATTGAGCTGCCTCCTGCCAGCATTACTTTCACATACTTCTCCTTCTCATTTGATTCTCTCTCTACCTGTGATACCCTTTTTCTCCTTCTCCAGCTAGATAATTTTCAACCATCCTTCAAATCCCAGCTCCAGTGTCATCTTCCCTGGAAAGCCTTCCATGACTTAAGAGCTCTTCCCTGTTCTCCAGCAGCATGTGGTGCTTAGTTCTGCCATAGGAAACATGGTTCCCTCTATGTAATATTTTATGAGACTATAAACTCCCTGAGGTCAGGGATTGATTTTACTCAGGATTATATGCTCAGCTCTGGCACAACACCCAGAACATAAAGGAATGAAGATCTCATTTAAGCAAGCATAGTGGAAGAATTCTTGAAAAACAGATTATATTTAAGGTATCTGTTGGAAATTCAAGTAGAAATAAAAAGATATGAGATTGATGCTTAGCAGAAAAATATTGACAGGGGATGCAGATTTGTAACATTGTTGATTATAAAGTATGTATGAAGGGGGATAATGCTTAAATCTAGCCCTGAAGATACATTGTGACTAGATAATTAGAGGACCCCTTGAGGAATAAAATGTTTATTTTAGTTTAAATGAGCAGGAATTTCTATTTTGAACAGCTTGGTAAAGTTTTGCATCCCTTCTGTGTATGAAGCCCTGTACTATTCCCTGGGGATACAAAGATGAATAAGACAGCAGCTTACTGTCTAGTGGAAGGAAAGATACTTGTATAATGAAGACTAAAAGCCAGCATGATGAACATTGCAATAATGGTATACCTGAGGGTGATATGGAATCAGAAAGGTGAGGCAATGCTTGTTTATAGCAGAAGGAGGATGGTTGGAGTAGTATTGTTAGGGACACCTCAAATTAATGTTGAAATATAATTATAGACTTACCAGTTAAAGAAGGGAAGAACACAAAAGGATTCGCAAGAGGGAAGGCACTGGCGCAGACATGTGTGTTTAGGCATAAGTGTTTTAGAAATATTAGAGCATAAGGTATTAAGATGGGAATGGCTGCTACTTCCTTTTGCACAGTTTCTGGAGAATTAGTAGGAGTCATGCAAGGGACAACTTAGTGGGACAAGCTAAGAACCTTCGACTTAGTAAACAGTAGATAGCCATGAAAAGGTTGTACCAAAGGAAGTGACAAACTCATATCTGAACTCAGAGTGACCACTGGTAGCACAAAATGAATATACTGAAAGTAGGAAGGAGCTCAACATAAGAGGACAAGAGAGACCAGTTAGAAGGCTTGATATTGGATGCAAGTAACAGGGTGGTTAGGTTGCTTTTTGAAAATATTAGTTTGTGAAACCAGCAAAAATTGCAAAGAAATTTCTGATTTGAATTTTTAGCTAAGGAGATTTCCTTTTCATTTGGAGAAACTTTAACTTTGTAAAATAACATAGCAAAAGGATAAACCAGAGTGCAATGGCCCACATCTGTAATCTCAGTACTTCGAGAGGCTGAAGTGGCAGCATTGCTGGAGGCCAGGAATTCTAGATTAGCCTGAACAATGTAGTGAGGCCCCATCTTTACAAAAAATTTAAAAATTAGCTTGGCATGGTGGCATGTGCCTGGACTCCCAGCTATTCAAGAGTCTGAGGCAGAAGGATCACTTGAGCCTAGGAGGAGTTCAAGGCTGCAGTGAGCTATGATCACAGCACTGTACGCTAGCCTGTGTGACAGAGTGAGACCCTGTCTCTAAAAAACAATTAAAATATAAAAATATGTGTACTAAACATCCACTAGTAAGCATGGGTATAGTTCTGTTCTGAGATAGAATTTAAGCCTCAAGAAAAAAACATTGTATGAACCAATTATGAAGTATTTATAACACATTGCAGCCATGCAGTGGGTTCATTCAGAATTGACACTCCTCCAGGGCCCTTAATTAGATGTGTCTGACCTAGGTTTATTTTTTAAATGAGAAAGTGTGCCTCTCTGCTAAATGGTCCTAGGAAGTGGTGCAGGAGATGCTTGGTTGTGGCATCAAGTACAATATACACTTTGCAGTCTTTTAGGTCCATACTGGTTTCATGAAAAGTGTAAATTATTTTTAAAAGGTTGAATATTTAATATATTAAATATGAATATATAAATATATAAACATATGCAAAGTATTTATTTATTGGCCAAGTTAACAAGTAATCAATAGTAAAGATTTTATATCTCAAAACGTTTTAAATATCTTTGATCTAAAGGTAAGAAATTTCTATACTGACCATATTTTCATGCCTAAATTAATTTCTTTGAATACAATTTTTTATAATTTTATACTTTTGAATATTTTTAGATTAGGTTAAATTTAAAAAAATAGTACATAACATTCCCATATATCTATTATGCAGTTTCTCTAACGTTAATATCTTGCATTAACTATGATACATTCGTGAAATTGAGAAATTAACATTGGTGCATTACTATTAATTAAACTACAGAATTTGTTCAGATTTCACCAGTGTTTCACAAATGCCCTTTTCTGTTTCCAGATACAATTCAGAGTATTAAACTTGATGTAATCATCATGTGGTCTCATTCTGTGATAGCCTCTCAGTCTTTCCTATTTTTCTTGATGTAGACAATATTAAGGCATGGTTGGTATATTCTAGAATGTTCCTCAGTTTGGGTTTGTTTGATGTTTCTGTTATGATCAGACAGGAGTTATGGTTTTGGAGTAGGAAGACCTCAGAGGTGACATGCCTAGCCCATCTCATCCTGTCAGGGGATATGTGATAGCAACATGACATCATTGGTGATATTAACTGTAATTGCTTGGTTCAGGTTCAAATAATCACTGTAAAGTGATGATTTTTCTTTCTTTCCATGCTCTTTCTTTGGAAGGAGTTACTAAATGCAGCCCACATCCAATATGATGGAAGTGATACTTCACCGCTTAGAGAAGAGATATCCACATAATGTATTTGAAATTCTCTAAGGGAAATTTGTCCCTTTGCCCAAATTTTTAGTTACTCATTTATATTAATATGGGCCCATGGATATTGTCTTCTTTGTTTGGGATGATAAAACAAAACACCATAAACTAGATGGTTTATAAACAACCAACATTTGTTTCTCACAGTTTTGAAGGCTGGGAAGTCCAAGGTCAGAGCACTTGCAGATTTGCCGTCTGGTGAAAGCCCATGTCCGGCTTCGTAGATGGCTGCATTTTTGTTGCATCCTCACATGCTGAAAGGGGGTGAGGGCATTCCCTGTAGTCTGTTTAAGAAGGTCACTAGGTGGGCGCGGTGGCTCACGCCTGTAATCCCAGCACTTTGGGAGGCCGAGGCAGGTGGATCATGAGGTCAAGAGATCGAGACCATCCTGGTCAACATGGTGAAACCCCGTCTCTATTAAAAATACAAAAATTAGCCAGGCATGGTGGCACGTGCCTGTAGTCCCAGCTACTCGGGAGGCTGAGGCAGGAGAATTGCTTGAACCTAGGAGGCGGAGGTTGCGGTGAGCCGAGATTGCACCATTGCACTCCAGCCTGGGTAACAAGAGCTAAACTCCGTCTCAAAAAAAAAAAAAAAAAGAAGGTCACTAATGTCATATATGAGGGCTGCACTCTCATCACCTAATCACCTTTCAAAGACCCCACTTCTAATAATACCATGACCTTGAATAGTAAGTTTTAATACAGGAATGTGAACAAGGACATCAAGATTCAATCTATAGAAAATATTTATTTTATACTTGTGGTTATCATTCAATACTTTGATATTTATTCGTTGCTCAAACTGATCCATGTTTGGCCACTGGAAATTCTTTCATATTGGCTCCTGTTCCCTTTGGCATGTCCACTTAAGTTATGTTTTTGAACATTTTCTTATTTTCTGGCCATACAAGATGCTCCAAGTTTATCCTATATGATACCCTTCTCAATCTTAGAATTAGCATTTCTCCAGGGAGGTTCCTCAAGGAAAAAGCTTGTTGGAGAATGGTATTTGGCAATCAAGATCTGGACTCTACAGCTTTTTAGAAATCCTTTGTTTTCCCGTTGTTTATTTGTATTCCTAGATTAGACTGCAAAATTAATCCTTTCTTGCCATTTTTATCCAAAGAGCAATTTTGTGACTTGGGGAGCTTTTTAGAAAGATAAATTCCTGGTTCCCACTGCTGGGAACTGTGACTCATTAAGCCAATAGCTAGGCACTAGACGGGTGTTTCTGGTGGTGGTGTTGCAATATACTCAT
This sequence comes from Alouatta palliata, assembly GCA_004027835.1. NCBI lineage: Eukaryota > Metazoa > Chordata > Mammalia > Primates > Atelidae > Alouatta > Alouatta palliata. The sequence goes on along the minus strand of PVKV010007026.1, from coordinate 22,660 downwards.
GTAATTTTGTTCTGAAAAATAATTATGAATTACAGCATATGTAATGAACTCCCTTATATTCATAGTGGGACCAAATGAAACCCAGAGAATTAGCACATTCCCAAAGACACAGAACAAAGGAAGCTATTTCTTCACTCCTAGTAAATCAGTTCTTTTCCATACTTACACTCCAGGTGAATGTTTACTCATACCCTTTAAGTCAGTGATTCTCAACCCTGGTTCTTTCAGGGAAGCTTTAAAAATCCGTATGTCCAAACCTCAGTCTCAGATATTCTGACTGAAATGATGTAGGCTGGCACCTTAGTTGTCTTAAAACCTTACAGATGATACAATGAGCAGCCAGGATTGAGAACTACTGCTTTCAGTGAACAAATTCAATCTCTTCTGGGTACAGACATTGTATGTTATGTTTTTTCTAACATTTCTGAGTAATGTTTAATTTATGTTGTATAACCTCACAGCTCAGGTTTAATTTGACAAACATGTATAACCATCTACTTTGTGCTTAGGATGGTGCTGGATTCTCTGGGGAGGGAGAAATTAGGAACATGAATCAGTTATAGTCCCTTCCATCCAAGAGCTTAAACTATAATAGAATAGCATTGGTACGGATCCAAAGTAGTAGAATCTCAAGTGGAGACAGGTGATTGGATAGAAGCGTAAAGTGCCAGGATGGGAAATGGGGGCTCCAAGGAATAGATCATGTTGAATTTAAATACGTAATTTTGTTCCCTGGCTGAAACAAGTGGTGCCTTTCTTATGAGACTTTATTACCTTCTGTGGGTGGCCTTTATCAAAGCTGTAGCTTTTCAGGGAATCCAGAAGTCATATTATTTTGTCTTAAAAGTCCATTAGAATCACGTTAGCTAACACAATTGTCACCTAGGTCTGGATTAAGCTCTCTCAAGCAAGAGACTAAGCAAACCATGTCAACAATGAATCCAGCTGTAAGAAAACTGATGTTATTTTTAGACATCTTGACTGAAAATTGCTTTGTCTCATCACTGGGCAATGCTTATATTACTGTTTTTACTGCTGGTAAATTAGATGTTGTAGAAATTATACATAACTGCACCCTTTTTAATATTTGCTACTGTAATCATTTCTATAATTACGGTACAGAAGCAACTGCTGCAAGCTGTTCCATGGATGGCTATTTTACTGAGTTCTAATGATGGTATCTAATTCTGTCTACAAAGGCCCTGCTAGCTAGTGCCTCCCTGGTGATGTGAGGCAGATAAGCTTTATCAGATGCTGTTAATGAGCTTGATTTATGATGTTGGTGGTTCAATCTGACACATTACTTTGAGCTGTAGACATTTAGATTCCAGCTTTTGCTATGTCCTCCCACATCCCTTGGGGAAAGAACAAAACCTGTTAGAATTAGAAACCAATGGGCATTTGTAAAGTAATATTGTTGCCATGCCACATTTTCTTGTGAAAACTGTGTCCTAAGTGCAATGTCAAGTTGTATAACACATACAAAGAATGAGATGCATGAAGCTGTTAATTGAATAAAGGCTGATTATTAATCAGGGAATGGCTTTCACATTAGCTCTGGGAGTTGCCTAAAACACCACAATTAATGGGTCCATTACCAGTTTTCACAAAGTGAGGTGATGCCCTAGCAGCTGTTGTTTCTCTGGTTGAGCTTTTGGCTATCATCCGTTCCTATTCTGCCTGATTCATATTGTTTCCAGAAAATAAATGTGTGCACAGTGTGTAAGCACACCCTCCCCAATTAAGCCAAACAAGCTATAGACATAAATAAAGAGAGCAGTGACCAGCCCCCCGCCACGCTCCCGCAGTGTGATTTGTGTGGTTTCTAGGAGAGATTCCTCTTCCCCTGTCCTCCCACCACCAGCCTAAGTATCCTGATGCCTGGAGTTCTGCCATTTGAGCTTTAGGGGAAAACTTTGCTCTTTCCATGTTTGTGTTATAAAATTTAAATATCATGAGAGACCAATACATTAAGTCCTCATAGATTTGTTTTTCTCATCGGTTTATATAACTGCGTTATGGATTGTGTCAGTTGGGCCAAAATGAAATGTGCTTCCTTCTGCTGTAATGAATTCCTGTGCTCTGCAGTGTCAGACTGAGAGGTTAGCACATGTTAGCCGGGATTCAAGCCTTGAATAGGTATTAGATGACTAAATGGTGTCCACTTGTTTTGCAACTCGGAGTTTTTTCCATGTTTATTGAGGTATAATTGACAAATTATAATTGTATATATTTAAGATGTACACATAAAAATTTGATATGCATCTACATTGTGAAATAATTACCACAGTCAAGTTAATTAACATCACCTCACATAGTTCCCTTTATGTGCTAAGAACACTTGATCTACTTTCTTAGCAAATTTCAAGTACACAACATGGTATTATTAACTATAGTCATCATTCCTCAAGGCAAGGAACCTCTGTGGACCTTTTCCCTTACCTATAAAGTATACAGCTAGGATTTCTCTATTCTCTTCAAGCTTCATAATTCAACCCTTATTGTATCAGAGAACAAGGTAAGCCAATATGTAGACAAGAACACCAGAACACAAGAAAAGAGAGGATCTCTGAAGAAATGCTTTACCTTCTTCATAAAGGAAATGTTGGTATGTCTTTCCTTTAGTGGGCAGTAATTCATCCGCAGTCATTAGAGCATGTTTGGCTATAGAATCCTCTGAGCTCAAAAGACATTTCCCAAAGTATCTGATCAGTTGTTCTGTCTCTTGGGAACAATTTGTACAACCTTACACATTTGGTAAGCTTGGAAGGTGTCATGCTGTATGTCTGACAACATCTAAAAGTCCTTTGCATGAGACAGAATCAGTTCTGGTCACAGGGCATTCACCTCCTAACAAGTCCTATTGAAGTTTGACAAACTTTTGAAACTCTGATTCACCCTTCTTGCTGCCTCCTTTTTGCTTTCTGATTTCCCTTTTATCATATTCTGAACAGTGACCTGTAACCCTGTTTCTGATCTTTTCTGCTGTTTTCTCCACTTAATTTCCTATTTCCCTCTCCTCCTCTGTGTCCTTCTCCGTATCTCTTTGTATGCAGCTCTCTGTTTAAGAATTAGATCATGGTACAAAAAATAAAAGTGCATTTTTTTTTGATAACTACACGCATGAGATTCAATTGAAGAGATAGGGCAAATATTTTTAAAACAGGATGTCTTTTCTACTATTCTTTCAGTAGAACACCTTACTATCTTTTTATTTTTCCCTGCACATGCAATCTTTCTTTCTCTTCTTTCAGCTTTGTGAAATGCTGATGAACGTAAATTAAAATTTACCTTCTCATTCTCATTTGTGAGTACCCCGTGTATTAAGAAAAGTGACATTCTTCTAGCCCGCTTGAATTTGTATCACTAATCAGTTTTCTCTCTGCCTATCCATAACAAAAACTAAAAATGTTTCATGAGTTAGATCACTTTAGTAATGACATCATTCGAACACTGTCACCTAGGTAATGGAATAATTACCATAGCAACAGAGCCTTCATCTTTCAGTAGCCATAAAATTTTGTCAGATGGAAAAGACTGATTGAAGATTTAAAGCAGGACACAAATGTAACATATATTAGTGGTCAAAGTCACAGTAATATCTTACAAATTGCTATCTTTTTGTATAGATTAAATTGACTGTGAGGTCTTTATATTGTTCTGTATCTCCAAAGTTAATTTTGCTTTTGAATAAATAGATGTTCTTATCTTTGAAAACCTGAGGTTAGATTATCAGATGCAGGGACATTAATAGTACAATGTTTAAAAACAATAAAATTTTAAGAGAATAATTAAAAGAAGTCTATTGTAAAATGATTATTCTTATTAAATTGACCAGTTAGACATCTATAGTTCTTACATATATAAACTGTATCTGATAAAAAAAATTTATTAAAATATATTCTCCTTCATTTTTGACTTTACAGTAAGTTTTCAGTTGACTTCAATCTTGTGTTTGCGTCTGTGCACTTTGTGTGTGGGGGTTAGTGATGTTCATATGTTTTTCTTCACCTACAAACAAGGTGAACTCAACGTGCATTTTCTTAGATGACATTTTAAATGAACAGTTTGAATTTATTGCTTTATTAAAGGAGAGAAGAGTCAAAAATCATTTATGTATTTCTTATGCTTCTACCAAAAAATAAAACAAAATATAGCTAATAATCTTATTTTCTCATTCTCAAACCTCTCATCTCTGAGGAATTATTATTTAAAAGGAGAAGTAAGGCCAGAAAATTATATTTTATTGAACCTGTCTATACTTCCACAAATACAACAGTTTTCATGCTGAAGAAGTTGAGGGCATTAGGACAGATATTTGAATTTTAAAAATGTTCATTTAATAATAATGTCTTCCTTTGTCTTTCCAGGGACTGGGAGTAGTTTTACTAATAAAACCATCCAGGCTATAAAAAGAATTATTTATATTAATAAGTAATATGACCATGTTCCATATTCATTTAACAAAGAATAGGTTATCACAATATCAAATCAAAGTCTTGAAAAAATATCATTAGTATATATTAATTTGCCAATATTTATAAACAGCACTCATTCCTTTTATGTTTTTTTGTCTTCTCCAGCTCACTGAAATTGATGTAGCAACTCAAAAGTTGACTTTATTAAAATTTTACATGATTTAAATCCAAGCACAGAACACAAGTCTAACCTACACACCTGTTTTTAAGCAGAAAAATAATAAGATAAATTCTTTGAGTCATAGACAAAATCTGCTTTCTGCCTTTATATATGGCTCTTAAGATTGATAGTTTATTCACTCAAATCCACTATAATGTAATTGCTTTGTGGGGTCATCTGATGTGACTGTGTGTGTGTGTGTGTGTGTATGTGTATGCATATGCATGCATATAGGAGAGAGAGATGCTTTTGGTTCTCTGACAGTCCTTACAAATTAAATTATAACTTTTCTGTCTGCTCAGGCAAGAAAATTAAGTTTCATTTATTCAGAGAGGACAAAGCTCTCCACAAAGAAGCCATGAGCAGGTTGTATAAATTAGTCAGCCCTCAAGAGATTACCTGTGAAATTGCAGGGTCTTTTATTCCATGTTGACCTTTGTGGAAAGCTATGTAAAGCACGAAGCATGGGATTTAAAGTGAAAGGAACATATTTTAGTATTTAGTATTGGGACCACAACTTACTAACTATAAGACCCTGCTTTTCAAGCCTCCAGTTCCTCATTATTAATGTTAGAAAATTAGAAGAATAGTACCTACTTCTTTGGATTGTTTGAAATTACTTCATTTATAATGCATATAAAGTACCTAGCCTAGTGCCTGAAACATGGGAGATGTTCAGTAAATACTGACTACCTTCATCAATATTCATGCTAATTTTGCAGGCCAATGATTCTAGTTATGATTAGCATTAGACTTGGGGTGAGTTAAAGGAGGAAATGATCAGTTTAAACCCATTTTGAAATAGTCATCTCCAGGGAAAACGGAAACAATGGAGGGCTAATGAGCTAATACATGTGGCCGCCCCTTGGTGAGATGTGCAAATGAAATCCCCTTAAGCTTATTTTATAGATCAACACTGAATATAAGAATTAGGATCTTTTTTGTTTCAAGAAACCGTTCCTTAAAAAATTTTGGAAAATAAAATTTTCCCATTGAAATTACTAAGACCAAGCTTTGACAGGATTACTGTAGGTCCTGTTATTTGGGTCACATAAATCTGTGCCAATAGACATTTACAATACATTACATCCGAAATGCAGTAAAATGTTTCCAGACAACTAAGAATGTGTCAGTATAACGATCTGTGCGTTAAGGCATAACTGCTCAGTCTTTTTAGGAAATGAGATCATGATCTGTAGGAATATCTTTCTTTTTCCAGAAATAGGAAGTTAGTATACTAATTTTATTGAAAGTTTAGGTAGCTACTGAACTCTACCTTGGACAAACTTAGTTTGATGACTTAAAAGAAGCAATAAAACCTTTGACGTGGGATTGCACAACCAGTTCTTTTGTAAATGAGTCAAATTGGTGTCTGAGAAGGTCAAATTACTGCAGAGGTTGATAAAGTGGTAGCCCATTAAACATGTCTGGTGTGGAGACACCAGTTTGATGGCACCAGATACCTTTAAAGGTGACATGAAAGGCAAAAAATTGGTTAAGGGTCAGTTTAAGGAGCAATTTATGCTTTACAGTTTTTCCTTAACAGTCATAGCAAGATGGCAATTCTTCTCCTACTGGGGCAGAAGAAAAGAGTTTTCACTCAAAACCCTGGTTTGGAAAGACCTCAAATCATGGAACATTGGGGGATAATAAACCAAATAAAGCTAATATACTGATTTCATGAAGATCATGTGAAAGTCCCTGCAAAACATGATAGTAAAGTGGGATTTTCTCTGCCCTAAACTTGACCACAGAGGGAAGAACCAAAAGGGTGAAATCTACAAATACCAAGAGTCAAAAACAAATTGAAATACAACATAACAAAAACAAGATAAACTTCTGGATGATATGAAAATATGCAGAACTCAGGCCAGAACATACCTGTAAGCAGTTATCTTCTTCTTTACTTATTTTTTAGAAATAATTCATTTGAGAGATAAAGGAGAAGGTAACATGATCTTAAATTAAGATTCCATTTCTGTTGTGTCTGAAGCTTTAGATGCCTAGACCAAACACTATGTCTAATATCTGGTTGCTGAACCACCTAAGAAAAACTGAAAGAAAGTGTGTTGAAGGCTAGTTTGTTTTCTGTAGCTCAACTTTTACCCTGAGAGTGTATAAAAGATTTGAAATGCCAAGACAGAGCTTTATTTTCAGAGAAAATCTCTTTGCAACTTTTCCCTCATGGGAAAAGGAAAGGGACTGATTAACAATCACCCTAAAATGTGTGAAAGGGGCTCCAGGAAAACTTCCGAGACACTCTGGACTATATTCACTGGACTTTTCAGGATGCAGAGACTGGTGCCAGATCCATGGCCTGGTCCTAAGTAGCGATAAAGAGACTTGCATTGCAAAGTAGATATACATTCTTAGATGATGAGTCAAAGGAGCTTGTTATCAGGACCAGATGAGGACCAAAAAGTAGGAAGAGGCTTAGGGGCCTTTTAAAATTCTGTTTGAGACAGCCTAATGACAAGAGCCACAGGGAAGATTTGCATTGCCAGAAACTTGGGGTTAGAGAGAGCAAGAAAAATTGAATACTAGAAAAAGTACATTGCAGAATATGATAAATGTAAGTACAGGTTCCTAGTGAGGGGATTTGCTTAGAAACCCGAAATGTGTCCCCAGAATTTCTTTATGGAATTTAGTCTATTGACTTCTGCTATTTCAAAATAACTTTCTTATTTATGATAAGTGATGAGATAATTCTAGGTTTACAAAGAATCTATAAACAGGCCTATAATCAGTCCCCTACCCAGTAATAATATTGCAGGATAATCTAAAAATATATAATTACTTCAGAGAGATTGTTTCAGATATATTGAGATTCTGACACTTTGGGTACCTTAATGAAATGTGAGAGCTTCTGCCTGATAACTCTCCACTGAATTTCTCTGGTCCAAATTCCTAATCATGCACACAGTTTCCAGTCAAACTTTCAATGCCTTGGTCTCATTCTTAGATATGGAAGGCAGATAAGAATGACAGATATATTAGTAAACCATTAGCATAAAAGGAAAGGCAAAACGGTCAGGTGCAGGTGCAGTGGCTCACTCCCATAATCCCAAAACTTTGAGAGGCTGAGGTGGGTGGACCATGAGGTCAATAGATCCAGACCATCCTGGCCAACCTGTTGAAACCCCATCTCTACTAAAAATACACAAATTAGCTGGGCGTGGCGGCACGCACCTGTAGTCCCATCTACTCAGGAGATTGAGGCAGGAGAATCACTTGAACCCGGGAAGCACAGATTGCAGTGAGCTGAGATTGCACCACTGCACTCCAGCCTGGCTACAAAGCGAGACTCTGACTCAACAAAAAAAAAAGAGGAAAAGGCAAAATAAGAAAAGTGAAAAAAGAAAAAATACAAGCCATGTGATAGAAAGCTTTAAAAAAAAAAAACTACAAATAATATCACCAGAGATAAGAGAGGATATTTTATACATGAAAAAACAGGATACTAAAATAAATGGACAATTAATTACAGAATAAGAAATAGTTCTTGAGAATTAAAATATATAAAAGAAATAATTTAATAGATGTTTAGACAATGGAGTTAAGTAAATTAAAAATAGAACAAATATACAATGAATGAACAATAGCAAAAGGAGAGAAAGAGGGAGATCAAAATTAGATGACTCTTCCTGAAGATATAACTTTCAAATGAAAAATAATATTTTCTGAAAAAAAAAGAAAAAATGGAGCAAATTATAAAATGAATAAATCAAAATATTTCTTAGACTTGAGGGACTTGAGTTTCCAGATCAAAAGGGTCCTCTGAGTGTATAGATCATTAATAAAAGAAAACAAAGATATAAAATTCTTGTTAAGATAAATCATCTTAAAATTTCAGAATTCTACTAATAAAAAAGACTATTTTAGGGGAGGTGATAAAATTAGGTCACAGAGGAAAAGAATTAAAAGTCACATTGTCTTCAGAATTCTCAGTGGCCATAGCTAAATATAGAAGGTAAGAAAGCAATGCCTTCAAGAATTTGAATAAAATTTCTATCCAACTCAGAATTCTTTGCTTAACTAATTTGTCAACCAACTATAAGATAACAATGAGGATATTTTCTGACTTGTGGAGCAGAGACATTTTGTCTGCCCTGCATCCTAGAACTGATGTCCAAAATCTTAAAGAAAAAAATACAAAAAGTGTAAACCAGCCAGGTGTAGTGGCTCACACCTGTAATTCCAGCATTTTGGGAGGATGAGGCGGGTGACTCACCTGAAGTCAGGAATTCAAGACCAGCCTGGCCAACGTGGTGAAACCCCGTCTTTACTAAAAATGCAAAAAAGTTAGCCGGGCGTGCAGACCCAACTGCTCGGGAGGCTGAGGCAAGAGAAGTGCTTCAACGCAGGAGTTGGAGGTTGCAATGAGTCGAGATTGCACCACTGCACTCCACCCTGAGTGACAGAGTGACACTCTATCTCAAAAAAAAAAAAAAAAAAAAAAAAGGATAAAGCAAGAGGATAAAATGATACAACCCAGAAACAAAAGCATTTGCTTTCATGCAAAAGAGAAGGGAAAGGAATTCCCAGGGTAAAGATTAAGGAAGGGCAAGGAAGTCAGCTGTGGAGGGTGGAGAGAGCAGTCAGACAACATTGGAGCAGGAGGAGGAAGACTCTGGAATGACTCCAAAAGCAAAAAGGGAAGTAGAAGAACTGATATGGTACTTGTTGTTTGGTAAGATTAGCAACAGTTTTAATGCATTTTACCTCCCCTAAACTGATATAACTATTTGGGAAGATAGGACAGGTGATATGCACATATGGTACTGGGGAGTTTAAGTTAAATAGAAATGTTGAAAATTGATGACTAAAGAAGTATCAGTGTAAATTCAATATTTATTTTATTTCAAAGTGATGGCTCCTAGGTCTTTGAGAGACAGATTCCAAGGTTATAGAGGATGTTTTTTATTTTTATTTCTTATTGTACTTTAAGTTCTGGAGTACATGTGCGGATCGTGCAGAATTGTTACATAGGTATACAGATGCCATGATGGTTTGCTGCATCCATCCCCCGCCCCCTGTCATCTACATTAGGTATTTCTCTTAGTGTTATTTCTTACATCTCAAAGGGACAAGGGAAGAATTTCTAATTACAAATTTTCTAAAGCAACTGCTTTAAGGAAAGAGAGATCAGGGACCTATTGTCATAAATAAACCTGTTTAAACGTTAGTCAAACGGCTGTGTTGGCCACTGAAAACAGAAGGAGGTAGAAGTTTCTAATTATTTTGAGGCCAACATGACATTGATATTAAAACATACAAGAACAGCATTATAAAGTTATGGGCCAATATCACTAATGAATATTAATGCAAAATTACTAAACAAAGTATCAGCTACTGAATCTAGGAATTGATTTGAAAATCAACATGTGACATCTGTATGTTGGCTTTCTCTTGTGAATACAGAGTTGGCTTTAGATAGAAAAATCTGTTAATGCATAAACAGATTAAAGGAGAAAATCACATTATCATCTCAATAGTTACTTTAAAAGCATTTAATAGAATTTAATGCCAATACATATAAATAAACATAAATAAATAGAAAAAAAAACTTAGGAAATTACTGAAATAGGGGAATTTTTTTCCGATAAAGAGTATGCACAAATCCACAGCAAAGTCATAGTAATGTAAAACGTTAGACACATTTGTTTTAAGAATAGGACAAAGACACTTGCTATCACTATTTCTATTTCATAATGTACCAGATCTCCTTTCTTGCATAGTTAAAAAGATAATCTACAGGCAAATGATGAGCATTGATGAGAAATCAAGAAGGCATGTGTATTAGTCCGTTTTCATACTGCTAATAAAGACATCCTCAGGACTGGGAAGGAAGAGCTTTAATGGACTTACAGTTCCACATGGCTGGGGAGGCCTCACAATCATAGTGGAAGGCAAGGAGTAGCAAGTCACATTTTACATAGATGGCAGCAAGCAAGAGAGAGAGTGTTCACAGAGAAACATCTGTTTTTTAAATCATCAGATCTCATTAGACTTATTCACTATCATGAGAACAGCACAGAAAAGACCTGCCTCCATGATTCAGTCACCTCCCGCCAGGTTCCTCCCACAACACATGGGAATTCAAGATGAGATCTGGGTGGGGACACAGCCAAACCGTATCGGCATATATGATCCACATGAAAAATAAATTGCATTTCTATATACTAGCAACAGCAGTAAATGTATATTAAAATATGTATCTATCACTGGTCTCACCATCAAATATAAAAAAAACCCTAAGATTAAGTATAAACAAATATGTTCATATTTTTTAAAGAAAATTATAAAACTTTATTGAAAAATATTGAAGATGACCTACATAAAAAGTAAATATTATGTTAAGCAATTGTTTCAATATCATGGGGATGGCAATTCTCAATAAAATCATCTATATTTTCAGTGAAAACCCAAAAAGATCCTGACAGGGATTTTAATTAAATTTGACAAGCTGATTCTAAAATTAATATGCAGAAATGAAACAAAAAAATTCTGAAGAAGAATGGAAGAATTTTTTGCAGTAAATCTTATGAACCTGTTTTAATGAAAAAAGTGAGCATTCGTATAGGAGCAGAGTAACAAAGAAACAGAAAGCCATCATACACATGTAGAACTGGATAGATGAAATAAGTGTAAATTGCAGGTAAATGGGGAAATGATTTTGGAAATAACTATTGACCAATAGAGTGCATATTGGGAAAGAAAACATGATCTCCATTTCACATAATAGCCAGAATCAATTTAAAGCAACTGCTTACCCTGAATAAGAGTCTTAGAATATAAAGAAATATCTTTGTGATGTAAGGCTTGGGAAGAATTTTTAAAATGAGACGTAAAATACAGAACATAAATAAAAAGTGGTAAGAATAAAAAAATATTAAAATTATTTTTTCGTACAAATACCTCATTTAACAAGTGGGCGTGGAGGAGCCAAAGCAGTAAGAAGATATTTGCAAAACCTCATTACAAACTGACTGGAATTCTAAGTACAGAAAGTCTTCCTAAATTCGTAAGAAAAAGATGATAAAACTGATTTACAGATATAAAATGATGCCATATCAGCAGCTCACAGAAGAGTAAACCCTACTGGCCAGTATGAAAAGATGTCAGAATGTACTCATCATTTTCAGGAAAATGAAAAGTAAAATGAGATTATTATTTTACAAACTTCATTGAAAAATATTTGCTGTCTCACAATAGCAATTACTGGTGAATGCAGAGTAACTAGAACCATTACTTACTTGCAGTAGGAGTGTAAATTGGTAGAAGCATTTTGAAAAGCTCCCAAACAGTGTCTGCATGAGTTTAAAGATGCCTGTACAGTAAGCTCTCACTTAATAGCATTGACAGTTTCTTGGAAACTGCAATTTTAAGTGAAACAACACGTAAAATCAATTTTTACCGTAGGCTAATTGATACAAACTAGAGGTAAGTTCCTACAGCACCTTTCTGGTCACAAACCATCACCATACTTTTATATAAAGACCTAAAACACTTATAATAAACATTGAAAAATGTGAGCTATGCATACATTTTTAAAAGATTAATAAAAACAGGTAAGACAATGATTTACACATTTGTTCTAGTTCAGGGTTGCAGGTGCCCACAGTCTATCCCAGCAGCTCGGGGCACAAGATGGGAACCAACTTTAGACAGGGCACACTCATACACACTTCCACACCCACTCAGACTGGGACAATTTAGACCTGCCAACTAACTTGATCTTTGGGATGTGGGAAGAAACCAGAGTACTCAGAGAAAACCCCCACAGACATGGGGAGAACATACATACTTCACACAGAAAGTAGCCCCCAGGAATCATGTTTTTCGTTGACGTTATAATGAACAACAATATTCAAGGTCCTGCTGTACTCTATAACCCAGCGAATCTACCCACAAGGACCTAAGGAGTCTGTTGCTCATGAATGCAATGAGACAGCACAAGATAGTTTATCGCAGCACTGTTTGAAATTACAGAAAAAAATTAAAAACAAATAAATGTAAATAAGAAATAAATTGAATACCATTAATCCTATTGATAGAAAAAAGTTCAAAGACATGCAAAAACATGTTTAGGGATACATATTTACACCCCCTACCCCTCAAAAGAAAAGCACATGAGCGATGAACATCAAGGGTAATCGATACCCATAAGAGTGAGTGACAGTATGCAGTATTGAAAGGGTGACACCGACTTTAATCATCATGGAGATATGATATCCTTTTCTTGTAACTATTTTAGTTGAAACATTTTTAAAAATAAACCTGATTTGTTTTTGCTTGTATATAACAATAGGCTCAAATCTAAAAGCAGAATACTGCACCAGAAATAGATGGATGATATTATCAAGGATGGACAAAAACTATAAAATGGGATAGAAACATAAATAAATGAAACTAACTGTATTATTAATGACTTTTTTACAATCAAATAAGGAAAAAAAAGAACCCAAGTAATTTTAACACTGTATTTTACCTACTTGCCATATACAGATACTGAACTAAATTGGTAGGTATTTCATATGTGCTATGGGTGAAAATTGTTGAAACTACTCTCTGTGTACTCTATGACTAAGTAAATTCCTAAACTACATACATTAAAAATACTAGGAGCCAGGTTTTTCACTATTAGAGGAATTAAAAATATACAAATTGGGGAGACTAGAATGGACTTGGTGATGCTGGAATAGAGTTGGATGAAGTAGTATAAATTCGAGGTTAGATCAATCAATCAATTCTAATTAATTAATTTAGAGATAAATATAGATGTGTGTGTGTGTGTGTGTGTGTGTGTGCACTGCATTGATAATGAGCATACCTGGAGCCCATATCTTGATTTCTAAATGCCATTCTTTACTAAAAAGAACAAGAGCTGCTTGGGGAATTGGTTGATTCTAGAGCAGAGGAGGCAAAAGTAACCCTAGAATATCATATTGTGCCATAAAGTTATAAAGCACTCAAAGAACAACGGGTTATATGAGAACGACAAAGAAGCACTCATATAAAGTGGTATAGCCACTCTGAAGAACAGATTGGTAGTTTTTTATGATTAAATATACAATTGCCATATGATCCAGTCATGACTGGGTTATTATCATGTGACTCCTTAGTATTTAGTTAAGAAAAATTAAAACACATGTTCACACACTCAACACTTGGACATGAATGTTCATAGTGGAACATTTGTAAAGCCTCAAACCAGAAACATAACATAAATGCCCTCAAATGGACAAATGGAAAAACAAAATATGATATATCCATGCAGTGGAATACTACTCAACAAGGAAAAGAATAAAAGGAGATCTGAGGGTTGTATTTCCATGATTACACAGAATATAACCTATCAAATTAATAGGAGAGTCCATGGATCTATTATATAATGAATATAGATAGACAGATGGAGAAGAAAAAGTATTTTTGCAGTAAATTCCAGTTCATAAGTATAGAAATATATTTACTGCTTGGCTACAATCATTAAAAAAAACCTTAGGAAAGAATCATCAATGGTTGCTTAAAATGAGTAATGTTTTGATGAGGAAACAGCGTCAATTGAAACAGCTTGATGAGGTACATGCAACCACTTGATGGATCTCTTGAGTATTAGATGAATGAAGTAAAATTAAATTTCGACAAGTTATATGCTATGTGATTCCATTTATAAAACATTCTCAAGATAGTAATATCATGATGACAGAGAAAATATCAGTGGTTCCAGGGATTACATTTGGAGGGAGACTACAGCTTCAAAAAGGAATTTCCAGTAAATTTCCTTGGGTTAGTTGACTGAACAGTTCTGTGTCCTTATTGGGCAGTGATCACACAAATATATATTTTATAGAACTAAGCACACATACACACACAAAATGAGGGCATGGACAACAGGTGAAATCTGGAAAAACGTTTGCAGTTTATTTAATCTGTTTCTAATTTCCATATTCTGGTTTTGATAACTGTGTGATGGTTATGTAAATGTTATTGAGAGAAGCAGGATGAAGGTTACACAGCAGTAACTCTCTATATTATTTTTTTCAACTTCTGATTAAATCTACAATTATTTCAAAATTAAAACATGAAGAAAAAAAGAACACAGAAGCCAGCTTTAAGCAACTCTTATTGGTCAGTCTGCAATAATTTTAGCATCCGAATAAATAATGATAGCAGCAGAATGTGTCAGTTTCTGTCCTCAAAAAAACAGACCCAAGGTGGAATTAGAAGTACAGTGATTTACTGTGGGGAATGCCTGTGAGGGATAAAGAATAGAAGGACACAGGAAGAGCCACTCATGCAATTAGAGATTGACTCCTGTTACAGGAGAGGAGGAAAAAAGGAAGTTTGCATGGGAAGAGCTGCAGAGACTCTGAGAGAGAGTCTTGTGCAAATTGATAGCAGTTCTAGCGAAGATTGTCTCTTTACAGCAGTCTTGTATTGGGTGCAAATGGCCCAATTCCAATACCTCTGCCACACCCTGGCACTGACCAGGAGCACCTCTGGGAGACCATAATCTTGATGTGAACATTGCAGTGTATCTGAAGACACAGCAATTGGAGTCTGTCACAAAACCCCATGCTCAGACCAGCTTCTCTTGAAATATTTGAGGTTTGTAGCTCTATGTTTATACAGATATCAAATTGAGACAAGAGTTTATGGACAATCATCAAATTGAGACAAGAGTTTATGGACCTATCATATAATTATATAAACAGACAAATGGAGAAGAACAATGTCTTTTTTTAATAGTAAAATGACAGTTAAAAAGCGTAGAGAAAAAAATCACCACTTGGCCAGCATCATAGGAAACTTGAGTCAGGTAAGAATCATCAGTGGATGCTAAATCTAGTAAGCAAAATTTTGATGTGGAAACAGCATATTTGCATAGATTCAAAATGACTTCCCATAAAACATTTATTAATTATAAAGAAAATATATAGGAATTTTTCATTGAGATGCCTGGCAAATACAACCTTAACCAAGTGATTTAGGTTAATATGATCAGTCACACAACAAACTCACATCCTGCACCTTCTCAAAAGGGAAATTCATGACATCACTTCTCTGTTCTCGCTGCCCATAAAATTCATAACATGAAATTAATCTTGTAGAAACCTCAGATGAACCCAAATACACTGCAAAATAATTAGCTTGTACTCTTCAAAAATATAAAGGTGATAAAAGAAGAAATAAATAACTGAAGAAATGTACCCGATTAGAGGGACGACTGAGATCAAACAACTAAATGCAATGAGTGATCCTGGATTGAATCTTAGACTGAAACTTGGGGGAAGGGAATGACTATACAATACGTTATTGAGGGAAATATTTCAAAATGTAAGGCCTGCAGTTTATATAATAGCCTTGTATTGATGTCAATTGATGTTGATAGTTCTGTAGTTGTATAAGAGATTGTCCTTGTTCTCAGGAGTTACTAAATTATTTACAGATCACAAACAGTTAAGAAAATATATGTAGTATATATGTTTATATATGTACATATGTTCAACATAGGTTACTCATTATCTTGTTAGTGATGCTGTTTCACCAGTCATAATTAGATAAAATGATTTAGTTGAAATGAACAATATTAACAATGATAAGAAATGAGGTAATACAATACAAGGAAAAAGATAAAGGGAAAATCTTAGATTAAATTTTTACCAAGTACTACTCAAATTACTTTGATGAAACTAAAAGTTTAAAAACAATTTGCTAGAATTTCTGGACTAAATTCCTTGCCACCACCCCCCGCTCACCCCCTGACCCAATACACAATTTCAACAGGGCTGAGTTCCAGGTCAAAAATCCTGATCCAGTGTGCTTAGGCTTGAAGAAACACTTTCTTGGGCATTTATTCCTAACAGAAGAGAAGCACACTTCAAAGGCAAGCTGAGGACAGAATTCTGCTGATTGCTACTGTCTGTTCAGTGACACATAAATACAAGCCAGGCTAAGAATAATCTATGTGGCCTAAGCTAACTTTATACAAAATCAGAATTGTTACCCCTACCAGATACTCCCAGTAACAAACTAGTCAAGAACACTCAGGTATAACTGTTAAGCGGATGGGAAGGGGGCCAAGAACTTTACCAAATACCATCTGTAGATCGATATGAAAAGTAACATCAGCCCACAGAATCATTTCAACAACTGACTAAATTCTAAACATTTATGGGATATCTCAGCAGCATGTAGACACACCTCTTATATCATGCTTTCATTTTCTCCCAATGCCTATTAAAGTAACAATAGACATTTGGAATGTTTTCAGCTACAACCACAGTGGCTTTCGGCTTTGAGAGCTACCATTCAAAGATTTGAAAAACCACAGCTTAGCAACTGACCAATTTAACAAAATTTAAGAGGCCCATGTAAAAATGTGCAGATGGTTTCTTAATGTTGCAGTTCATAAAATGTGCTTAACTGTTATTTAAAATATAAATTTAAAAAACAAAACCTCAGGATTGAAAATTACCATAATTTTGAAGCTTGGTAAGCAATACTTAGCCAAATAGCACATGTAGTTTAAGATCCTTGTTACTTCTGAATTTTATTTATAGTATCAAAAACAGTTTCTCTCCTGAAATCATGTTAATATGTGAGAGTATTTTATGTTAACATTTGAAAAATTAACTTTCAATATACCTTTCAGATTCTTCTGGATCATTTTTTCATGGGAAATAGTTTTCTATGTAACATATACTAATACACTGATCATTTTACCTCTGTCAAAAGAAATTGTTTTTCATGTTTCTGCCTCACTATCATAGTAATTTTTTGTGAATAAAATATCCCAAATGTTACTCCTATCTTCACAGCATGTGCAGAGTGATTTAGAAGCATTGACACATGAACAGTACTTTTTGGAACAGCACATTATGGTTAGATAATAATCAATTAAAATTAAATTTGATGTACTGAATGATATTTTTGATAATGTATGGAATAATGGGAATATGTTTCTGTTTAGATTGGTCATGATGAGTGAACCACAGGTAACCTATCACTCAGAAGTATACATACATATCTGGAGACAACAGATGCTGGAGAGGATGTGGAGAAATAGGAACACTTTTACACTGTTGGTGGGAGTGTAAATTAGTTCAACCATTGTGGAAGACAGTGTGATGATTCCTCAAGGACCTACAAATAGGAATTCCATTTGACCCAGCAATCCCATTACTGGGTATATATATTCAAAGGATTATAAATCATTCTGTTATAAAGACACATGAACACATATGTTCATTGTGATACTGTTTACAATAGCAAATATCTAGACCCAACCTAAATGCCCATCAATGATAGACTGGACAGAAAAATGTGGCACATATATACCATGGAATACTATGCAGCCATAAAAAACAATGAGTTTATGTCCTTTGTAGGGACTGCTTTTAGTATTCTTTTGTCCTTGACTTTCTATAGTTTTACTGTGATGTACCTTGGAGAAAACCATTTGGGATTCAATCTGTTTGGGGATTTTTGAGCTATTTCAATGTCTCTATCTTTTGTAAGACTTGGATAGTTTTCATATATTACTTTGTTAAGTAGATTTCCTATGCCTTTGCCCATCTCTTCTTCTGGACCAACCAAAATTAGAAAATTTTGTTGCTCTATGGTGTTCAATATGTCATATAACCTTTCCTCATTTTTTTCTCTTTTTTCTTTTTTTTTCTTTTAGTCTAACTGGATTTTTTCAAAAAAATCTGTCTTCAAGTTTAAAAATTATTTCTTCTGCATGATGTAGTCTATTGTGGAAGCTCTCACTTGTATTTTTCTTTTATTCATTAGATTCTTCAATTCCAGGATTTCTGTTTGGTTCTTTTTTATAATATCTATCTCTTTGCTGAATTTCTCATTCAAATTATGGATTTTTTTCTTGATTTTTTGGGTATTGTTTATCTGTATTCTCTTGTATCTCACTGACTTTTTATATATAATTATTTTAAATTCGTTTTCAGGCATTTCAAAGATTTTCTTTTTGTTTGGATTTGTTACTGATAGATTTTAGTGCTATTGGTATAACAGTCCTTGTTCCAATTTTATGGATCGGATTTTGTGGGGAAGACTTTCCTGTATATGTACCTACAGTGTTGGTTGGGTAAGATGCTTTGTCTTTTATTCTGGTGGGACATAACAATGTAGTCATTGTATAAACTTTTTGTTGTAATCAGAATCAGTGGTGTCTGTGAGCCCCTTGATGGCCTGATCTGTAGTTGGTAGTAGAGGGTGTGTGAGGCTTTGCTTGAGATATGTATGCCAGCCAAGCTGGTAATCAAAAACCAGTGGTAGTAGCAGTGGAATGGACAGGTCCTTGAGCTTCTGAATGGCACACTTGTGTGAGTAATAGTGGTGGTAAGGGCATTAATGGTAGCAGTTTCTAGTGGGCCAGTCCTCGGGGCTTTAAGCAGCTTATTCAGGTACTAGCAGTTGCAGCAGTGGGCTGGATGGGAAGGTGGGTTCTCTGGCTCCTGAAAGTATGTGTGGCATTCACAGTTTAGTTGCAGCTGCTGACCAACTCTCAGACCCCCATGTGGTATATTCAGCATTGGCAGCAACAGGCTTGGTGGGCAAGTCCCTAGTGACTGGGTGTTAGAGGTGTTGGTGGCAGCAGGCTTGGGAAGCCTGCCCTCACATGCTTTACATGAGTGCTGGAGGTGGTGTGTGGGGTGAGTCAATCCCTAGACACTTAAACGGTACACTTAGATACCAGTGACAGTGGCCGTGGGTGGAACAGGACTGTCCTCTGGCCCCTAGATGGTATGAGAAGGTGCTATCAGGGGTAGCAGAGGGCTGAGCAGGCCTGGGCTGGCCTGTCCTTTGACCCCAGAACAGTGACTAGAGAGACCTATCCCTAGACCCACTGAAGGTGCATGCAAGTGAACTGTAGCCCCACCACTGGAGGTAGCATGGTTACTATCAGGGCAGTGGCCTTGGGAAGATAGTTCTCAGGCTCTGAGGCAATGTCCCTTTAACTCCCATTGTCCCAGGAGATAGCATCCTTGGTGTGCTGCACTAGTTGTTCCCTGGGGTATAGGACACTGTATGGGCTAGAGGACTGGGAACCTGGCCACACCACTCGATCCATCTAGCATCACAACATTGCAGCCCTCTGGGTGGATGTGGTGGTGGGGGTGGAGCAATGTCAGCAGAGGTTCAAAGATGTGGAGATGCAGAGACTGTTGAATATCAGGGCAGGATATAGTCTTTTGGATTCTGGGCTCTCAAAATGGTACTGTGCTACAGCTGCTTAGATCTCACAGAGTGTACTGGACCCAGTGTGAGCTCCCTATGTGGAGCAGTGCTGTTTCTTAGACTCCAAGCAACTTCCTATACTCGTCTGAGCATCCAGAAGGACTGAGGGGCTCTCCTGTGGCTAGAATTGCAGGAGACAGAGATGGGAATCTGGATTGCTGGAAATCTCTCACTCATCTTTTTTTCCAGTAAGGGTAGTTTCTCCTGGCTCTGAGCTGATCCCAGCCAGTTAGGCTGGTTTGCTTTCCTCTCCTGTGCCTCAGAGGTCCCCTGTCACTTCTCTGTTGAATTCCTGTTTTCTCTTAGATGCTCTACTTGATGTGTGATGATATACTTGCTGTTTTGGTCCCTGTTTGCGGAGATCAGTGCTGGGAACCTTTTGTCAGTCATCCTGACATCCTTGGAGATCTTTTAAAACATTTTTAAACATTTTTTACTTCAATATGTTTCTTGTATCATGGCTTTGATATTTATCAGGATATTTATCAGTGATGTTTATTACAAGTCAACTTTTCATGGTTTCCTTCCAATGGATCTCAAGCTCTTTGGAGAAAATGCGCTATACCTTCTAATTCATATGTACATCAATATTCCAGTTCCCTAAATTCTCCTGCTGAAGAATTGAAAAACTGATTTTCCAACACCTTATTGCTAAGTGTATTCTCACAACACGTGGTGGTCAGGAAGTCGCCTCCTAGCCAAATTTTCCACATTACACATAGAGCTCAGCCAAGATTTGATGGTTGCTTAATTGGAAGATTGTAGACTTTTGTATTTGGATTTGGTGAGGGACTAGAGCTGAAGCTACCAACAGTGACTGGCAGATTCACTAGGCACAGAGGCAAGTAGAAAGCATAGAATCATGTACCTAATTCTCCCCAGCATTTACTGAGTGTTCACAACATTCACATGGTTAAACTAAACCCTGGAGGAAAAGCAAAAATGTTTGTATGCTCTTAAGATATTCTTATCTAAATGGGGAATCTGATTATACACATACAAAAAATGCAGATTAACACAAATAATATGCATGTAAAAAAGAGGATGCAGGGAAACAGTGGATCTTAAGTAAGTTCCAAGGGGTTTGATGGATAGAGTTTCATGGTCAGTGTAGGTTTTACTGAGTGTTGACAATTGATCAACTAATAATTATTTTATAAGTATTTATTAAGTTGAATTTCTACTGTGTGCCAGGCGTTGATACACTTCATTTGTACTTTAGAGTTAAACTACCAGGATTAAAGCTTATTTGGATAATTTCCAAGCAATATATGGATCCTCAGGTTGCTTGCCCTTTTTAAGCCTTAATTTTCCATCTGCAAAAGAAAGATATTCCCAATAATAAGTTTGCAACAAACTAAGCAATGGTTTCAATAATGTATGTGCTTAAAAAAATAACTATTGTTTTTTTATATTACTGTTGTTAATATTGTTTTGATTATTATTGACTTGGAGTTTCTGTAGATATATATATATATATATATATATATATATATATATATATCTAAATATCAAGTATCAGTAGGACCATATTATCAAAATTAAATCTTAAAAGAGCCAATTATTAGCCATTTGCAGTGATAACTATAGTCTTAGTCTCTGTTAGATATACTGTACACAGATTCTATTAAATTAAGTATGATGGATATTGTTATGATTGTGTAAAAATAAAGACCAACCAAAATGAGAATAGCAAAAGCTATTTATTCGGAACTTGCTATAGCAATTGAGTCAGCCACTATCATTTGTCTTTTGGCAGAGAGACTCAAAGACAAAAATGGAGTGGGAAAGCTTAATAGTGGAAAAAAGAGAAGGCTTCAGTATGATCTAATAGGAGGTTGTTGGCCTAGGGAAGCTGTAGGCTGGCTAATTAGAAACAGGGGATTCTATGTGATTGGTTAGGGCTGCATATTTGGCTTTATCTGAGTGGTCCTGAATTCAAAGCAGAGAAAAAAATTAGGGAAGCTCTCAGTTATTAATCAACTCATGGTTATTTTGAGTTGATTGTCACAGGCGTTATTTTCTGGTTTCTTGGATTGTTACTTGAGATAACAGTCTTTTTGAGTTGATTGTCACAGGGGTTATTTTCTGGTTTCTTGGATTGTTACTTGAGATAACAGTCTGACTTTCTGCAGTTCTGATTTATGGCGGGTTGGCCTCCTGGGCTGATTATTATAGCTAAGGGATTAGCTTTCTAGCTACATTACTGCAGGTTGTAGGTCAGTGTTATACTTTCATATATGGTCTGGTCATATATGAATATTGCATATTGTCCATTTGCATATTCAGTCTATCAATAGTTTAGGATCTGGGGCTAGAGTATATGTCTGTGTGTATGTGTGTGTGTGTGTGTGTGTGTGTGATATAACTTATGACATGTGTAGCTTTGGGAAAATTGGTAAATCTCTTTGTGCCTCATTTTATTGACCTGTCAAAAGGGATCAAAATGGTAATTAACTGATAGAATTATTGTGATAATTAAATGAGTTAATGGACTTAAAGCACATAAAGTAGTTTCTGCCAGAAAGTAACCATTAGATTTTATTCTTATTCTATGATTGATGACATAGAACACTCATAGGATGTAATTCGTGGGATTCACCAGATTCAATGTGAGAATTAGTTGGAGAAATACATCAAATCACAATAAGCCAACATTTTTTACCAATATAAATTATACTTTCACTTAAATCACAATTCTATTTGCAGTAAATTCCCACAGAAGAAGAAATATATTTCTTTTTTTTTTTTTTTTTTT